>JALPQI010011100.1:0-47004 GCA_025490895.1 Thaumatotibia leucotreta | reverse complement strand
CTAGCTATATGAATAAAAGAGGGATGGGATGACTATCTCGCGGAGGCATTATGTCACACTAATCCTGTGCTAAGCCTACTGGTCTAACCAAGATTCTTCGATTCAAGATTGCCATTCTGCAACCATAGGTATACGATGTACGAGAACGACAGATTCTTTTTTTTTTTTTTTTTTTATGTTGGCACAACAAAGTGGCTCCACTCCACCTGATCGTAAGTGAAAAGTAGAGCCCAAATCGCGGCGGCAACGAACAGGAGACAATCAGTAACCTGTTAGTTGCCACCGCCTTGCTGGCCCGCTAGATGCTTCTTCACGCTTCGTTTAAAGGGTCTCAACTTATAGGTATGCGGAAAAACATGTGCCGGTAAAGAATTCCACTTTTTTATAGTTCGGCATATGAAGGAATTGCCGAATTTCTTAGTACGTGTGGGAATATTTTCCACGGTGAAGGAGTGACACCGCAAACCGGCACGTGTGGTTTTATAACGGATTCGTACGAAAAGTCACGTGACCATTTTCATACATTATTATGGTCTTGTGACTTATCGCTTATCGTATACTACATGGCTAGGTCTGTTGACGGCGACTAAGTCCATACAATGTTTGGGTTTGGAATTACTGCCCATTGTTTTGTTATCTATGTACCTACATATACCTTTATATAATTTAAATGATAATTAACTAACAATCTATTCGTCCTCCAATGAGGTTCGTTGGTCTTATTTGTGACAGCAATTACTTGTATTATCTAAGTAGATAATATTTATTCCAATGCTGACATTCTTAGTGTTCTAAATACATCCAAGCAGTGTAACCACCGTATTCATGAACGTTGTCTAATAGCAATCCAATAAGTATTGTTTGTCCTTATCGGTCTTACCAATATGTTAATAAAAATGGACAAACGATACTTATTCTCAGGGACCGGACCGGTATTTCCTCCATACAAAAATAACGGTTTATTTTTTCGTTCTTTTTCGTTCTTCGGTATATACTTATTAGATATCAAACAGCTCTATCGAAAACAGCAATGTACAGTCAGCTGCAGAGAAAAGTAGACCCCCTTGCATACAAATTAGTATGCAAGGGGGTCTACTTTTCTCTGCAGCTGACTGTACAAGTTGCAGAACATTCTCAAAATTGCGGATACTCGGAAATTACCGAGAAATTTCATGAGAATTTAAGAGTAAGTTCTCATTGAGAATGTTTCCATGAGAACTTATAAAAAAGTGTTATAAAGAATATTGTATTTCACAATAAAGTAAACAATAAGGCATAGAAATATACCTACCCTGAAAGGCATGTATAATTGTATATATATACAAGGGTTTTGGCATAATTAGATAGCGTGTAAAATTTAAATTGCCGAGAACGTACTCTATAGAAGTTTCGCAGTTTATGAAACTCTCCTCGGTATAATAATATTGCTAATTGAAAATGGCTACTGCTCGGTCGCTTCTAAGTCAATCCTGACAGCTGTTAGTTTCATAGATGATCTGTCAACAATGTCATGTTTTGACACATAATGTATAGTAGGGTGTCCCATGTTTTACGAATTTTAGAAATGAATAACGCATACCCCCTAAATCGGCTTCTTTAACACCAAAACACTTTGAAAAAAAAAATCAGCTCATTCCTGTAACAGGAACCCGTGCCGACTTTCATCTGAAATTCCCATACAAATTACTATGAAAAAGTTAGTCAAACAGTAAGTTGATAATAATGTATTGTTTTTCTGTTCTCATCAAGTTAAGTTTATGATAAAATGTTTATCAGACAGTAGTATAAAGGTGCGTTTAAACCGAAAGAGCATTCGCTGTTCTAGCGCCCGTTCTACGAAATCAACCAATCACGTTTTGGTACCGATCGAATTTCGTAGAGTGGGAGGTTAGAACAGCGAATGCTTTTTCGGTTTAAACGCACCTTAAGTTAATGCCATAGAAAAAAAAATAAAAAAAGACGAAAAAAATTTTGGTCATTTTCATACATTGTATAGGAAAATGGCATGAAAGTCGGCATGGGTTGCAGTTACAGAAATGAGCAAATTTTTTTTTCAGTGTGTTTTGAGGTATAAAAGAAACCGATTTAGGAGGTATGCGTTATTAATTTCTAAAACTCGTAAAATATGGAACACCCTAATGTATAGTAAAGAAATGACAGGTGTCAGGATTGACTTCATAGCGGCGGCCGAGTATAAACGGTCAAATGCGTCAGCTAAACTATCGAAGCTCAACTTATATAAGCCGAGATAACACAAACTCGCACAAGTAATAAGAATGACCAGAGACAACAAGGCCAATGCATTCATTCACTTCCTCGTTCGCGAATTAATGACTTTTACGGCCTTACGAATAAGTAGACGTTGATAATCATATTAATTATATTCATAACAACTAGCCCCCTTATTCATACACGTCTTCTAACTTAGCAAGCCGATAAGTATTGGGTGCATTCCACGAGAATATTTATTTCACCATGGAGCCCATTTATCTCCTTATACCTATAGCAAAATTTTGACTTATTGGATACATAATAATTATGTATTCTGTAGCACTAGTTCACAAGACTTTTAGTTTAACTGTCTTCTGACATGAAACATTTGTTTCATATACCTTTTTATTTACTTTTTATTGACATTTGGAGATTCTTTACACCTCCAAATCATTATTATTATTATTTATTAACTGACATTGGGGACACTTTACATCTCCAAAATTATGTATTATTGACATTAGAGAATAAACATCTCTAGTTTAATTTAATATTAGAGTTTATTTTACTGTGATGTCATATTTAAATAGGTATTGGCTGTTGTCTTTTAAATAATAAGAATAGTTGCTTTGTGATTGTCACTAAATTGTCACTAAATTGTTAATTTTCTATTTTATTATTATTGTTAAAATCATGACGATTAGAGACCTTTTACATCTCTAAATCTTAATATCTCTTTATTCTGACAACTAGAGGACCTTTACATCTCTAGTAGTATTAGATATAGATACTTAATAATGTTGCGAACTTGTACAATAATAATTATTTTTGTTTAATATTATGGTCCTTTATTTATTTCTGTCTTTATAAAAATGTCTATAATAATCTTTTTTTTTTTTTAAGTAATACATTCTTTAATGCATGTTATTTTAATAAGATGTATTATTATACTGTTTTGAAAAAATAAGTCGACCTGAGTTTCTTACTGGTTCTTCTCAGGAACGGCGTAGGGTTTGAACCAGTAGTAGATTTTTTTCTCTCATGTCAGACGATTCGAAAGTGCTTATTAATAAGCTTACTTGAATAAAGAATAGTTTGACTTTGACTTTGACTTTTGAGAAAGTCTAATTTGTCGGGAACGTGACGGCTATGACAGCTACCTTAGAAATATATAGAATTTTCCACCAAGACTAACACCAAGTTATAAAATTATGAAACGCTAAAATCTGTACATCTTCCTAACTTTCTTAAAGTGCATTCAGACAAAACGAGCATTCGCTATTCCATCCCCCATTCTTCGAAACTAACGAATCACGTTTTCTCGTAGAGTAGGGGGTTAGAATAGCGAATGCTCGTTTGGTCTGAATGCACCTTTAGAGGTTTGTTAAGAACGGTGTCACGTACCCGACATTCTCGTGAAATTCACCATTGTTTGTCCCTTTCGGTCTTATCAATGTCTTATAAGACCGAAGGGGACAAACTATACTTATCGGCTTGCTAATGTTCAATAGGGCGTAGGCAAGTACAAACTCAGGACTGTTAAGATTAGAAAGAAGAAAGTTTACGTCATCTAAACTGAATTTTCAATAAAAAACATAGTGGCTGTCTGTTCAACTCTATGTATGTCAAAGTCAAAGTCAAAATATTCTTCATTCAATTAGGCCCAGCAACGAGCGCTTTTGAATCGTTAAACTAAATAGCGAATGAGTGAAAAAAAAGCTACTTTCGGTTCTAACCCTACACCACTGCCTGAGGAGAATCCGGCAAGAAACTCAGCGGGATTTTTTTTTCAAATAATAGTTTTGTAACATCTTACAGCTAACATGCATTAATTAAAAACGAAACATAAATTAGATTTAATATAAATACAGATATAGTAACATTAACTAGAGATGAAGTCTCTAATAGTCAGAATAAATATATAAATGTAACGAATTTAAAGAAATGTATGATGCTAAAATCTTAGCACTTTTCTTGGAAATGTATCATATTATGATACATAAATTTTTTTTCGAATTTTGACATAACATTATATCCCTATGTATGTTATGTTATGTCAAACATTGGCTTGGCAAGTGCCCAAATTGCCCCCCCCCCTTGGATCAGCGCCTGCGCTACTACAACTTATGATTGCTCTTATAGTTTAAAACAAATTAGGTACCACACTCTAAAGATTCAAACTAATGTCCCCCATGAATCATCAATTCAAAAACCCTTTTTTATCTCAATCCATTTTCAATGCCAGCATTATAGTAATCAACACAAAGCAAGCGGAAACATCCCTTATTACAAAACGGTAAGAGCTATGACAGCTAAGTCTGGAAGCATAGACAATTAAACATTAAAAAGTATAAATAAGGTCGTTACACACGCCCGCATATTCAAATCGAGTGATTCAGATAGCATAATCGAGGTGGGTCCCTTCCCTACAGTTCTAGCACGATCTATACCATTCTTTAGTCGAAAGTAAAAAAAAAGGTGAAAAAAGGTTACTGTAAAGTATCTAAACTGTATTTAACGGGTAGAAAAAAAATATTCGAATACCTCATACCCTATTATTTGAATACTGAAATGAATCGAATATTCGATTTTTTCGGATACATCTAGTTAAATAGTAAATCCACATCACAGCCTAAAATTTTAAAGTATAATTATTACCTACCTTAGGTATGTGTCGTGATAGCTAGAAGAGAACCTTAAGAACAGTTGTAAGCGTCCAAACCTGCGTAGTTTGCTTGCTAACAAGCAGTTTTCTCCATACTAATCGCAAACATTAGTTTCGCTTCGATCCTTAATTTATCAAGTTTGCTAAAAACTGTAAAAAACATAAAAAATACCCATGCTAGTGATTCCCCCTTGACTGTTTAGTCTTTTATTGACCTATTAACACGTCAATTCGATGCGCCGTTCCGTTTATTGACTCCAGTCGACGACACACACACACATACACACACACACACACACACTCACACACACACATACACACACAATATATGCGCACACTCATGCATAAGTAAATTACAGACGCCATCGCCAGACGGAAAACGGGTTAATTGGGTCATGTACCATTCAACTATAAAGAAACCAAGTAAATGTATATGTATAGGTACGTAGTTGATTCAAGTAATTTTTTCCCTATGTTTGAATAGATTTACCCTTTTAAGGTTTACTACAATTCAAAGGATGCCTGACATAAACTTATTAGCTTCACTATCATCAACAGTATAAAATAAAGTCACTTTTTCTGTCCCTATGTCCCTTTGTACGCTTAAATCTTTAAAACTACGCAACGGATTTTGATCAGATTTTTTTTATAGGTAGAGTAATTCAAGAGGAAGGTTTTATGTAGGTATAGTACCCGTGCGAAGCCGGGGCGGGTCGCTTGTATTACATACTCGTAAAGACTGTCCTGACTTCCAGAGTGTCCAGCGTCCATTCACACGCGATTCAGCGGGTAAACGCAGCGAAGAAAAATAAATTAAAATAGTACATTAGTTATAGTTTATAGCCTGCCTTTTGTTATTTTTATGTTCTCAGTTTTGATTTGCCTACTTTTTAAATGTAATTGTGATAGTTTCCATTACCCAAAGGTTGTCTGGAAGAGATCGCTTAGTAGCGATAAGACCGCCTGTTGTCTACCACTGTTCTAGTTTTTTTTTTTCTCTTTTGTCTGTAGTTTTATTTGTTTATTTTCTGGTGAACAATAAAGAGTATTTATTATTATTATTTATTATTATTACATTACGACACAAGTGCGAAAAAAATGAATATCGAAACAAGTGGCGATGTTTTAAAAGACGACCGAAGGAAGTGTTTTAAATCGACACGAGTTACGATTGTTACGAAGTTCCTTTTTGCACGTGTCTCGTACGACGTTTTTTTAGTACAGATGGCCCTCCGAAGTTTTGGACCTGACGTAAAATGACCCACTTCTCGCACTAAAGCCTAAAAAAGGCAATCTGTACTAAAAATAATATATCTCGTGAGTCAAATTATAAAAAAACTAGTTCATTATCTTGAAATAGCTATCTTTGAAACGAAACAATAATTATTTCAATTTCAAGTCAAAAAAGCTTCTGAATACAAGCTACATTGCGATGAGTCGATACAAGATCGAAAAAAACTAAGTTCGATACGAGTGGCGACAAATTGAAACACGGCCGAAGTGAAGGTTTCAATCGACACGAGTTACGAATTTCCTTTTCCCTATCCTATAAATGAATTGAAATTATCCCAACCATCCTCGTTCAAGGACAGTTTGAGCCATTTTTCTTTAAACTACCGTTAATAAGTTTCACCTATCAACGCACCCCTATTGTTATGCCCGTATCACAGGAATTTACAAACATACAACACTGTCGACGTACATGAATTATGTAGAGTAAACACGCAGTGTACGTATAACAGTATATTGACATCAAATTGACGACTGACACGTGGCGTCATTCATTACGAACAATATAGGTTTTTATACAGCTACACCAGTTTCACCATAAGACCACCCCAGCATACCCTACCATAGTTCATTATTTTTAGTTTTTTTATCGTCCCATAATGTTTATCATTTAATTATGTCCCGAGTACATTTTTATTGGGTTTCGTTTCGACCCCGAATGGCATAAAAATAGGCCCATGGAGTCCCAGTGCTAAGAAAGTCTACAAAGAGCTCGCTAAAAAGCGGGTCGAAAACACCTGCGACCGAAGAGCTGGCAGTTTCCTCGCGCAGTGAATTAGCATGCTGCCAGCGTTCTCGGCACCATGCTGAAGGGGCCCAATTTTTAGGGTTCCGTAGTCAACTAGGAACCCTTATAGCTTCGCCATTTCCGTTAGTACTAGAAATTTGTAACTTGATACAGATATATATATTAATCACGCCGACAAAATGGTAGAATGATATAAAACTATGAAAACGGATAAACTCGCGTATATTAACTAATTTTAACTTCATTCCGACGTTTCGAACACTTTACAGGGTTCGTGGTCTGCGGATGACTAGAGAGAGTTTATTCGTTTTTTTTTTTTCAAGTGTAATCCTCGCGGTAACCGAAGAAAATATTATGGTAGAATGATATTAACAAGCGTTATTTATAAAGTCAAGGTACTGTCTAGCCCAATTGCGTAGCGCCGGACCGAGGAACATCCATATTTATTGACCGGGAACCCAGCGCATCCGTGACTATAATTAGATGCACGTATGCACGTATGGACAAGTTACGGAAAATGTATTGTGATATACTTTATCGTGATAGTACGGTTCCTCGGGTTAGTACAGTCGCAACTAGATATATAGGAACGGCCAGGGTGCTCACAAATATATGAACATTGAACAGACCTCTATTATCATGCGTCATTTGTGAAGGTGGGTTAACACCAAACGAGCGAATACTCATTCTATCCCCCACTCTACGAAATTCGTTCGTTAAGGTGCATGATGCAGACCAAAAGAGCATTCGCTGTTCTAAGCCCCTACTCTACGAAATTCGATCGTTACACGAAACGTGATTCGTTGATTTCGTAGAGTGGGGGATAGAACAGCGAATGCTCTTTTGGTCTGCATGCACCTTTACCTACACAAAATGTAATTCGTCGAAATTCGTTGATCTCGTAGAGTGGGGGACAGAATGAGCACTCGCTCGTTTGGAGTAAACCCACGTGTAAGTATGTTCAGATACTTTCGAGCACCGATATCTGATGATGACTACTAATAGTTAGTTGTAGTAGTAAAATATTTATTGTATAGAAACAAAACGTAGAGTTTTTCGGAAAAAGCACCTAGTTTTCTACTAAAATACTCAATTTGTTTTTGCGTTTTAGTATTCCGTTCGAAGAAAGAAGTCGAATATATAATAAACATTATTAATATTAGAAAGATATCGAGTTAATTTTCCTTTTTTGTTTTTTTTTTGTACAATAATATTACTCTTTTGTTATTTTTTTTTAATTTTCTCACCTATCTGACGTAAACAAAAAACAGTATTTATAAAATTTATTTAATCGTGGGCGTTAAAGCTTGAATCCCTCATTTCGCTCAGGATTCTACTTTAGATTCCATCCCTTTACTAGGGATTCAATGTAAAGCGAACATATCTCATACGCCGGAAACATCATTTTGTTCCCTTGTGACACAATCTTCTATATGTCACACACTACAAGCTAAATACTAGTGTGGTGGCCTAAACGGAATTCTATTCCCATCGGTTTACCTATTTTTAAACGTAAGTAATTAAGTACTTACCAACACTACACCTCTTAGAAAAGTAGGCCAGTTTATTTCCGTTTTCCTTAGTTAATTACTCCAGTTTTACGCGGAATGCTCAGTTGAACAAATTATTATTTCAAATTTAAAACATTATTACAATACTACTAGGCCAGCGTTGGGACCAAGCAATACTTATATGCACGTTTGATGTCGAGGTGCGGAAGAAATGGTCAGAATACAGCAACAACAACAACTCAAAACATTTTGTGACTACAAAAACAAGCATATTTTAGTGCTTTTTTATAATTCCTATGTTTTATATATCGCCCTTTTGCCAAGTATATCGTCTTTTTCAAGTTGTTGTTAGTCAGCCCCGATCTGTTATCACATTTACTAATATGAAGATACTCGAAATAGTGTTTCTTCACTACATGGTATAAAATAAAGTCAATTTTTCTGTCCCTATGTCCCTTTGTACGCTTATATCTTTAAAACTACGCAACGGATTTTGATGAGATTTTTTTTTAATAGGTAGAATAATTCAAGAGGAAGGTTTCAATGTAGGTATAGTACCCGTGCGCAGCCGGGGCGGGTCGCGAGTTTTCAATATACCACGGAACTATAGGTACTAACTTCTGTGGGCTATACGGTAGCTTGATTACCTATCAGTCGGGCAGTATCCTAGTTTGCCACTGATGTGATAATAAAGAACCCTATACTACCTAAAAATTTTGGAAGCTTTAATTTACTATACCTACTTATTTACAAAAGTGTGATTTTAAGATATCCTCATACTTATTTGCGTCGAAATTGATGATAAGATTGATAAGTATGACACAGTGAGGTTATCTGGTTCGCGAGGAAGAATTTTAAATCTTAATTTGACGAAAGTAGGTATTTACTTAATCTATAAATTGTTTTTCTCAAAGGTGCGATTTATTTAAGTTATAAATTTAAAGTGACTTATGTAAAGTAGTACTTAAATGTACTAGGTGACTTACAGATTCTCCATCGCTAATAAATTTATCAGCATGCTTGACTTACCTGAAATAAAATAATATCATTAATTATTGTATCTGGAATATATTCTAAATATTTATCAAACGGGTTACTCACGTAATTTAAGTCGATAATTGCTCGACATGTTTCGATCCATTTAGAGGATCCTCATCATGAAGTACCCGCGAGCAAAGCCCGACTTAAATTGCGTGAGTAGGTAACCCCGTTGATAAATATTTAAATAAGTTTTAGTCTCACGTTAGTTATAATATAATTATAAAATTGGAATATATCTTCTTATATATAATTTTATTAGAAGAATCAGTTTGATAATATTGTACATCTTGCAGTTATGTAGTTGTAGTGCATTTAAGATCAAAATATGAGGTTTTTTTTTATTTATCGTCAATTTCATTACTTCCATTATATTAAGTATATATTTTTACACCGTATAGAAAATTAGAAACTATTAATAACCATATCTTTTCAGGATACCACATGTCTATTCCAAACATTTATATTTCATCGTTTTATTGTTCAATAATTATTGATTGATAAACAAATTAGGTTATAATAAGACGGCTGTTTTATGGGCTAGTGCGGTTTATAAATTAAGCTGCGGGCAACGCTAGGAAATTGGTGGGTGGTCATTTCATGAAGGAACCGTATCTGTAGCATACAACACTGAAAAAAATATTTACAAAGTGACTTAGGTTGGCTATTTTACGAGGAAACTTTGATATATGGTGACAAATTCTTGCTATCACATTTACAAAACTAAAAAGGTTGTAGTCTATACCAGAGTTCTGGTTAAATCAACAAAGAATCATCCGAAGAATCGGGTGATTGTCGCCCTCGTTTCACTCGGGCTCCAACTTTCACCCTCGCCAAAAAAAAGTTTTCTCACACTAGTTAGGAAATGTACTATTTCCTAACTAGTGCGCAAAAACAAACTTTTCGCACGCTTCGCGCGCGGTAATTTCTCTTTTTGACGAACGTGTTATGAAAAAAAATCGTCCCTTACACGTGCAAAAACTTTTTTTTAACTCGGGTGATTGACACCCTCGTTTCACTCGGGCTCCAACTTTCACCCTCGCTGAAAAAAAGTTTTCCCGCACTAGTTAGCAAATGTACTAATTAAAGACAATAATAAAAAGATGGGCTACGGCCCCCAAAGGAAACCCTACCCGTTTTCTTTGACACGGGTTAAAATTAAAAGTTAAAACCCCCGGTAAGGGATCTCATTCATTCATTGGGATAAATAAAATAAAAAAACTTAGTATTATCATCCTGAACAAGCTTGTTTATTAGCTTGAACCATGGTGTTTTGTCCTTCGGGACTTCCATGGTGTTTATCAGAAATCACACAATAATATTTTCTATAGAATGACAAATTGACAGTGCCCATCGTATGATCAATACATTTTCAGTCACAAAATACCTAATATAATGTGATGACGATGACTGATGAATAATAATATAATGACGCATGCAGCATAAAAATGTAAAACGTAGTTTAACAATTCTGATTTTAATTATGAATATTCATTAAGTAGCTACACATACCATCTATCGGTAAATGGAGGAACTAAAAGTTAAACTAAACACGTTTAGAATTTTATCTTAAACGGTAGGTAATTTACCTATATAAATTAGACAATATAAAGTTGTTCAAAATACATTAGCCACATAATTTGTGTACAAACATGGAGTGCCATCTCGTGGAGCGTAGTAAAACTAAGACAACACGCAGTTACGACTACGTTAACAAACCATGTACGCTCTAAAGAGCAGGCATAACGTTGCCTCAATAAACCACTAGGTGGCGCTATAAGTCGAGAAAGAGGCCTTGCCAAAAATACTTTGATATCATAAAATGGAAACAAATTGCATTTTTATTGTTACAATAATGAAACTGACGTCATAACTAATGAAATCACAATTTACGATCAAAATGTTGTGTAGTATGTAATGTAAGTGAAATTGTTTCAGCGCACAAACTTAACATTTGCGCGTGGCGAAGTTTGGAACTAATAGTGGCGCGTTCAAAAGCAGACAGTTTAGTGTGGCTGTAGCGACATTGTTTACTATTGTGTTAACTTTGTAAAAGTAATGTTATGGGTTGTTACGGTGTTTTTATTACCGAATGGCACGGTCAGTGGTTGCAAATAATCGGTTTGAATATAACTACCGTGTAGCTTTGATACTTTTCGTCATTAAATAACAACTAAAATTGCTCTAACATCATTGTAGTTTGCGATTTTTTCAGTCGATGTTGTACTGTTAGGCAGTCAGTTATTGACCTAATGAATGAATGATGATTGGGCCAATCAACTTTTTTCGTACGGTTTGTAAATTATCATTTCACGAAAAACCCCAATAAGAACATATTTCGTACTCGAAAAGTAGTTTATTAACATGGAAGCCTGGAAGGATAAAAAAGTTAGTTACTTTAAAATTTTATCTTATTTTAGTATATAATATAAAGTAACGCAGCAGACATAGTTAAATATCTAAATTTGTATGAAAGTAAAATTTGTCTGTTGCGTTACCGTAATAATATTGACCAAAAATATCCATATTGTATGATAATCTTATACATGGTCACGTAAATTATAAAATCAATACTCACATAAATAAGTTAATGTAAGTCATAATCATAAATTGCATAATAATGAATTATGCACTTAAAAAGTGAACTGCACGAAAAAAGTTGATTAGCCAATTACCTGTTGGATTACCATGGTCACACGTTTACCGTTTATCGTTCTACTCGTCACTTTCGTACTTGCATACTTGTTAGAACGTGACGGCAACAACGACAAACGATTATACACGGTACCATCATAAGCCTACTGGATCGTGTCCCCGAATAATAGTGATAAAAAAAGCCAATTGTTACTTAACTGGAGGGTTACCATGACGTACTAATGCGGTTCAGTTTAGGTCGAGAGAAAGGGACAAGGCTGTACGAGTCGTATATCACTGTCCCTTTCCCTGAACCTAAACTGAATCGCATTAGTACGTCATGGTAATCCCCTGTAGCTACACCTTTTTCCATGGCAGTCTCATGGCGAAAATAATTTAGATGGAAAATCTCGTTCAAGTTTTTCTCCATATTTCGCGTTGTTGATGGAAGAAAAGTTATTCATTGTTATTTCATAAGCAAATATAGATATATTTAGCAGTACAAGTTGCAAAAATTTTCGAGAATTTTCATGAGAATTTAAAAGTAAGTTCTGATTGAGAATGTTTCCATGAGATTTTATAAAAAAAAGATTGCTTAAACAAGGCATAAAATGTACCTTAAAAGGCATATATACAACGATTTTGGTATGATTATATTGCTTCTAAAATTTAAATTGCTGAGAACATTCTGTATAGAAGTTTCGCAACTTATGAAACTTCTCCTCGGTACATTGCTATGTATGATAAATCACATAGTACAAAAAATTCAATCTAAATTTAATGTCTGGTACCTAGACGATGGGACTCTAGGAGGTGACGTGCATACCGTACTGTCCGATTTGTCTCTTATCAAAACTAATTGATTAGAGATACTCAGTTAATGACTGATAAATAAGTAGTCCCAAATACCAACAACTCACTAATCTGTGTAAATAAACAACAAATTAATCCTAAACGTCTGATCTAAATGGTAATAGGCCTCGTTAGTCGACTTTCTTCGACCTAGATCTTAGTCCTTTCCAAATAAATAAATCATCGGCTTCGCGGGTCAACTCAACAATGGTTGGAAGGCTTATTCTGCTAGAAATTTATCGGTATTACATCTGAACATTTGCGCAATCGCTTAGTTAAGTGTTTTCCCCCCAAACTGGCTGTGCGTAGAGTTGCCATATGGTAATATGAAATATCCTGACAAAAATCTGAACATCACCCTAAAAGTCTAGACATTTCTTGTACCAGAGTTTTGGTGCGCAACGGTGTACGGTATCGGGATTTTTACAATTTTTTTTAAATGTTTACGCATCTCCTATAATTTAGATTTCAATTATTACTTTGTTAAAGTTAAGTATTAAATTACAATAATTTATGCTTGGAGGCTTTATACATCTCCAAACGTGCATTACAATAATGTTATTATTTTTTACCTATTCTGACAGAGACCTTTACTTCTCTACAAATTATTAGATATAAATATTTGGATTTTAGAGACTTTACATATCTTGTTATTATTATTATAATTCAATTTATATAAAATCAATTTTATGTACGTACCTACCTATTAGTTTTTTTTAATGCATGTTAGTTGTAAGTTGGTATGGTATATACCATGATTATATGAAAAAAAAAGTTCCACCAAGTTTCTTACCGGCTGTTCTCGGGGTCAGTGGTGTAGGGTTAGAACCGGAAGTAGTTTTAATTTTCTTTAACTTAGAACATTCAAAAGAGTTTATTGCTATTCCAATTTGAATAAAAAATCCTTTGACTTTGACTCCTATATACATACCTGGATTTTGTTTAGTATTTTCGTAAACATTTATTATTTGTCAGCCTCCGTAGCCTGGTTGGTCACCCTGCCTACGAAACTAGAGGTTCCTCGAATCCCGGGTATTAATTGTGTATTTATTTATCACAAATATTTGTTTGTTTGTTGTCAAAAATTGTTGTTGTATTATTTTTTAATTTTGTACATTTTATCGTGTGCAGTCATTACTTCGACAAAATCCAAATATGAAGTCCTGCCTTAATTAAGTATCTATTTCAAAACATTCCTAAAAATACGCACATACCTACTATTATTAACCTTATAGAAATTAGTTATTTTTGCGCTTATTTGTAACTCACGTTGTGTGCACTTACTTGGGATCTCGTGCTAGCATAATCATATGCCATTTGATGCCTACTTGTTAAAGCCTTAATCCTACGATGTCTGTTTGGTGTACCAAATAAATAAAAATATAAATAAAAAATAAAAACGGTGATTTCTAGAATAAGGACACGCATTCAATGCGTTCCGCTCAACGTATTTTATTTGTCATTGCGCAACGCAGCGCGAACGCAGCGTGCATCTGTTCTGACGTCAAAATAGAACATGGCACACTGACACACTGACAAGGGCTTGCTATTTTCGGCCCGCAGCCGGTATCATAAATAAATAAATGCACTATTTGCATTGCGTATTAAATGCGCAAATTAAACAATTGTGAACTAGTGTTGAAGTAAAGTTATAAATCTTACGACGCGAATCGACTGCGTGTAATGACACCCTAACAGAATAAGTGTTACGAAAGTACATTTAAGTACTAATATTATGGAATTGGGCTTACTTACCCCAAAATAAAACAATATAAAGAAGATAATAAGTAGGTACAGTGACGTTCAGAATTGCATGGACAATTTACGAATGAATTCATTCATAAACTGTCCATGCTATTTTGAACCCCACTGTACACAATGAAGAGAAAAATAAAGATATTATACAAATCGTCAGTAGAAAACAAAAAAAAGGAAGCAAACCTAAAAACTTGCATTATTCCATAATCACGCAATTTTAGAACATAGTCTTGGTTTTACCAACATAGAATCTTAAACATGAGTTCACAAGTTCACATACATTTTTAGTTAAAATTGTTGATATTTATTAGTATTAACGTAAAAATATATCTGCGAACGTGTTTCACGGAGTATCAAAGAAGTCAACCATATTTGTTAACATTTTTTTTTGTACTACTGACGAATAGTACACAGGGTGAAACATAAGTCGTGGACAGTAATACGTTTTTCTAACTCTATAAACAACTAACAATTGAATGCCCCACAAGTTACTTAAAAATTCACAAGTTGTTTATTTATGTTTTGCATTTTTTGGCTTTAGGATATCCAAAGTGATTTGTAAGGCAAATTAATTTTACTCAAAATTATGCTATTTAAACGAAAAATTCACAGAAATTACTGTTTTATTTAATAGTAACAAAAAAATAACAAATTAATGGAATCATTTAATTTACCTCTTCAAATTGAAGTAATTAATAACGGCAAATTTGTCATTTCGTGTAAAATTAAATGATATTTATTACATTTAACGTTTTAAATAGCTTTAATAGACGTCATCATTTCAGAAAACAATATAAATTAGAAAAAAGCCAAAACATAAAATAAAAACCATGACTTTTTACAATTGACAATTGTTAGTTGTTTATAGAGTTAGAAAAACGTATTACTGTTCACGACTCATGCTTCACCTTGTATATTTATACACTTTGTTATAAAATGCCCTTAAGAACCAGCATGAGCGAGATGCATAGAAAGTAAGTTACGCTAAAGGTTAGTATTATCAGGTAGCAGTTTAGCAACTCGTTAAAAATGTCAACTCAGTAGATTGCGATATTATGAAGCAACGACACAATCCGAAGAACAATGGCAGAGTAAATAGATTGTACAAGATGGACACAACATTACCGCTGTAACGACCCAAGTTATTTCCCTAGAGTATTTAGAGGTTTTGAAGTTTGTGCATATATTTCAGTAGGGTTAGTTGTGGAACATTGACACAAACGGACACAATGAAACTTTGCGATATCTCGGAAACCTGACCTTAACAGCTAGCCCCGTCTATCAAACAAAAACGAGCTTAGGGACCCTCCACAACTCCCCAGGGTGCGAGCGACGATAGCAGAAGGAGCACGTCGCTACATGCTTCAAAGCGAATTGAACCAGGAAAAGTAACAATTTTTATTTATACTTCGTATTTTTTTGCAAGAATACAGAGAATAGGTTGGTAGTATTTATATTTTTGTCGTATTGCATATATATTCAAGTTTATCTTAAGCTAAATACTTTTAAAATTAGTTCAAGTTTTGACCTTGTTTTTTTATTTAGTATAAAATAATACCCTGGTGTCTCACAATGAAACATTTTTATGTAATGTACAAGAAACAGGTCCATGTTTCGTTGTGTACTGTATAGTTTTATTGTACACCGAATGTGAAATTGCAAAAGGTTACTATTCTATGAGACTGTTCATTTAAACATGTTTCATGTTTAGCACCTCATTATAAACCTATTAAGGCCCACTTGTATAACCTAGGGTTAAACACTCACCAGTAGCTAGAGTGACAAATTTTATATGTACAATAAAATGGTCACTTTAGCTCCTGCTGGTGAATACCTGGTTATGTGGCTAAACCCGGGTGGTACAAGAGAGTCTAAGTAGTACATTTTTAATATTTTTTGGTGACTAGTATAATTATATTATATATTATAAAATTATATGCGTAGTAATAGTGGTCATAAAATATATTTTTTATCTTTTAAAACATTCTGTTACTACATATTGTATTAATATGTCATTGTTTTCATAAATTTTTGGTTGCTGAATGTGCCAATGACATAAAGATTCGTTAATAAATTTATCTTCCCAAGAATCAGTATTTTTTACTAAGAACAACCACATAATATATAATAACCTATTTGGCTACTGTTTATGTAACTCTGTTTCAATGTTGGTTACAAGTGATATTTTTTGTTTACAATGAAACAGCTCACGGTGTTTCACTGAACACTATTTATTAGTACACATTGAAACAATACACTTTTTTCAAAAACATTTTAAGAATATATACGCAATTTTCAGAATTAGAGGCACTTTTTTACACACCATAAAGAATGATGACTATTACTCTATTATATGGCAAAATATACGATTTTTAACTTTCAAATTGGCTGAGATAGGACAGTTTAAAAAGTTGAATGTTTCATTGATGGCAATAGTTTAAGTAATATGTTTAACAATAAAACATACGTACACAATAAAACAACGTGATATTTATGTTGTCACAAAGTGTATGATATCTATCGTGGAGATGCCCAGGATCCTCCCGCGTTCGACTGGGTTGCAGTCATACTACGAGGACACAAAAAACATAACTTTTTTTGCAATATGTCGCAGTTATCGACGACATTGTCAGGTTACAATGAAACTTGGGTTGTATACAATGAAACAGTCTTTCGAATTCATGTATCTTTCAGTGGTCTTATTAATCATTTAACAAATTGGAAACCTACTAAACTACTCCAGCCTACAGTTATTATTAACTTTCCTTTATTTTGTATTCATTGCAAGCGTACTTATATATATGTTTTATATAACACAGTTCCATTGTTGGTTAGGTCTGTTTCATAGTTCATTGGATTTATTACACCTGTTTCAATGTAAAAATTCAGGTGTTTCATTGAATACATGCACGAGGGCACAATGAAACAAATCTCATTTTTTGTTTAAAGTTGTATAACACATGTACTATTGAAAATAAGTATAAACCAAGAATGCGATTCGATAGCCAACTAAATTGTTTATTTCCTAACACAATATCTCACTCGTAACTTCAAAAACACCAGAGACACAATGGTTTGAAATTTAGTTGTGTCATTGATCCACAACTTACCCTATACTTCTTTACTACGTTGTACGTAATATGCCTGCCTACTGATGAAATATTGATTGAGATTATCACGATTTCAATTGCATACACTTAGATACCTACGTTTAATATTAAATATCCTGACGTTTCGGGCATGTCATTACACCCGTGGTATCAGGCAGACAGGTGACTCGCCGCCGATTAGATGGGCCCCCGTACCTAAATGCCGTCACAAGAGACAGCCAGGGGCAACACCGGTGTTGGCGGCTCAGGAGTGTACAGAGGTGTACACCTCTTTCTGCGCAATGGCTTGTGACAGCCACTACTACTCTCGACTTACGAAAATGTACACTTCCACTCCTGGAGCATATAGTTCTGACTCTTCTCTGAAGGGCCAATTAAGGTAAGCCAGAGCGCAGAATCCTACGGGTCCCCTTGAGGTTCCACTCTGACCGACGAAGACACGCCGGAGACGGGGATCCTGGCCAACTCTTGGGAGCACTCGGTCCGTGGGGTCCACTCCACAAGCTGTTCTGTGGTCTTTATTAGTTTATTACCTTGTAAATATGAAATGTAAATACGAATGCGGGGCAGGCTCGGATTCTCGGTTTCTTTGGCTGCATATCCTGACGAGGCGGAGTCCATAGAGCGTCTGATTGTGCAAGGGAGAGTGGAGGGCACCAGACTTAAAGGAAGTTCTCCAATGAGGTGGACTGACCAGATCAAAGCCAGTAATGCCAGTATTTCAACATAAACGAATGCTCTCGAGGCACTGGTCCCACCACGAGCTACTAAGCTATGAACTATCGGCTATATACACGAACAAAAGATACGCAGAGACACGGCGATACTCTCCCGGCGGTGATAGCTGATTGCAGGGCGAGTATTGCCTTGTCTCTTTTATTTACACGGGAGAGCGTATCTTTTGTTCGTGTTTATAGCCGATAGTTCATAGCTTAGTAGCTCGCGGTGAGACCAGTGCCTAAAGAGGAATGGCGACGTGTTGTGAAGCGGTTCACTCAGAAATCTACATAGTGACCACGACCACTCTGACAAGAATGTATCGATGAAGAAGAAGAAATATGAAATGGTCACTAATTTTGGTTTACGCTGGGTCTCTATTTGTAATCATATAATATATGAAGGTGATTTCTGCTAGAAAGAGTAATATCATATTCCGTAGAAAACCGAATAACGCAACTCATGTTCACCCAATAGCCAATTAACCAATTCGCCAATCAAAGTCGGGCTCGATCTAATTATAGTCGAACAATAACGCATGAGACCCCTTACCATGGGTATTGTTTTGTGCCGCAATTCTCGCTAATGACTCCGTTAGTCGTAAGTAGTCACATTGTCGCATAACATTATCATCGATATCGAGACAGTCGATAAAAAAACATTCAACACCTACGAAAATTAAAAAGCGAGAATGTAATTATTACGTCGACGATAAGGTCCCTTTGGATAGCAAATGTCTCATATAGTTTCTTACTAATAGAACTGATTAACTACAAACGGGTAGCCGTGGGGTCGCGAGTTGCTATCAAACACAAGATGTCCAAGTGTGAATGTCATCTAGTTCAAATCATAAGCGGTATGCCACTTCATAAATATCACATACCTATACTTTGTTTCTGACAACAAGAGGATTATTTGCCTGTTTCGTAAAGTTCAGTCAGACCCCAGTCTTCAAAACTGCACATTCTTTTTTTAAACGCTAGCGACCTTTACCCTTATCCATAAACGTCTCCTAACTTAGCAAGCCGCTAAGTGTTGTTTTTCTCTTTCCCTCTTATCAATGTGTATACGACTGACAGGGACAACAATACTTACCGGCTCGCTAAGCTAAGTTAAGAGTCAGCGTTAATGCGTCAGCCTCCGTAGCCTAGTTGTGACACTTGTGACCCTGCCTACGAAGCTGGAGGTTCCGGGTTCGAATCCAGGCGAGGGCGTTATTTGTGTATTTATTTATCACAAATATTTGTTCCTTGATCGTAACTGTCTATGTATTTAAGTATCTATATGTATCTATCTTTTATATATATCGTCGCCTGGTCCCACATCACAAGCCTTAATTAAGCTTACCGTGGGACTAGGTCGATTTGTGTAAGATGTCCTGATATATTTATATTTATTTATTTATTTAAAAATCTGCATTGTCGAACATAAATAAATAAACAAATGGTAAGGGCCGGATCCACGGTCAGCAGAGGCAGCAGCGAGGGTCGTTAGACACCCGCAAGTCATCGTCAGCTAAAGGTCGAAACGTTACGCGAATTATCACACGATAAATAAACAATGTGAGCAGAATAAAATCGGTATAATATCACAAAGATGAACAAATTCGTATAACGAACTATGCCGGACACGGGCACATATTGATATCTTAAAATTTTCTATTCTTTCAGAAAAAAATGTGATAGTATAGTAAAAATAAATGAATGATGCCAATTAATATTAGACCCACTTGCTCGATTTAGGGTTAGCCAGCTAAAACAGGGTTAACTGGTGAAGTTCATCACAAACTAAATAGTAATCGTTTAACCTTGTGTTATCAGCCAAACACAAGTTTGTGCAATTCGGTCTTAGGGCTGTCATCCGTCCGGGTTTTCCCAGATTTGTCCTAGTTTAGATGGCGTCCAGGGATCGTCCCGGCAGGACTTCATTTGAAGTCCAGGACGCTTAGCACATGATTGGTGCGATAGTATGTCGCTGCGAAGATTTCCCGTCCTTTACTAACTATAGTAATAAAAGTGCTACGGATAGTCTATCTCGCGGCGACATACTGTCGCAACAATCATGTGCTAAACCTACAGCAGTGTTATTCACTAAGGAAACCGCCTTGCTAACAGCGCTGTGTCAGCGCTGCGGCAGCGTCGAGCCTAAAAATGGTATTCACAAATGCACTTTAAACGACACTAGCGCTCGGTGACGAATGCGGCGTGAGCTGGAACTACACTGCGTGGAGAGTTACCGCCTACAGTTCGACGACGAGCTGTTCTACGTTAGTGAATACCGTTTTTCGCAGCGCTGCGCTCTACGTCGAAGTGAAGGCTGTCTCGTCGTCGAGCTCGTTGACGATCGCAGCGTCGAATGTGTGAATAAGAGAATTGCATAGCAGTTTAAAAAACCGCCCGCACACCGCGATCCACCGACAATGTCCTCTGCCTTAACTACACATTCTCTAGTTTATTAATAAATAAACAAATTAATTATAAATAAATAAATATTTTTTGAATATGACTTGGTGAAGGTCGCAGGAGTCCGCTGGATGGGGTGGCGCAGGACCGGTCACTGTGGCAATCTTTGGGGGAGGCCTATGTTCAGCAGTGGACGTCGTTCGGCTGATAAGATGATGATGATGAAATATTTTTTGGACATCCTTACACAAATCGACCTAGTCCCACGGTAATTAAGGCTTGTTATGTGGGTACCAGGCGATGATATATATAATAGATAGATACATATAGATAGTAGATACTTAAATACATAGACACAGCCATGACCAAGGAACAAATATTTGTGATAAATAAATACACAAATAATGCCCTCGCCGGGATTCGCACCCGGAACCTCCAGCTTCGTAGGCAGGGTCACTACCAACTAGGCTACGGAGGCTGACAAATGACAAATTATTGTCTGATTACATCTTATCTTAAACTATTACCCGATTTATAATGGTCACAATTGTCACAAGAAGTCAATAGGAACTCAAAGCAATAAGTATAAAATTTCTTGAATTCAAATGGCTCAAGTCTCAATTCTAACGGATCAATTGAACTTTCGTAATAACGGGACTTCGCGGGAGTTGCGACAACGTCGTAACTGCGCGTACGGAGCTTGGGCCGTTACGACGTTTTGGTTTTGAGATGGGGTTAGATGAATGCAAGTGCGAATTTTTGTTGGTTGATTGAAAGGTGGTGCTCTCTCGCACTTAATGTTGATGGTTGTAGAATTTTATGTTACTAGTAGCCGTACCACGACTTTGCAAGTATTGGTAAAGTTAAGGCCCGGCCACGACATTGGTCTAAGGCGACCAGCGACGAGCGAATCCATGAGTTGTAGCGGGATGCCGATATGGGTACTTCTTCTCACACATATGGTTTTCGGCTAAGCCGGTCTCCTTAGGCCAATTTCTTTACCCGATACGTAATTAAAGCAGACCATCGCGCTCGCTTCAATGTGTTAGTGCGAGCGCGATAAAATGCATTACCTATCGAGTAGAACTAAAATAGTACATTACGACACAAGTGCGAAAAACATGAAATGTTTTTGCACATGTCTCGTACGGCGTTTTTTAGTTCAGATGGCCCACCGAAGTTTTGGACCTGACGTAAAATGACACTCTTCTCGCACTAGAGCCTAAAAAAGGCTCCATCTGTACTAAAAGTATCCTTTACTTTCCAACCATGATACGGCTACAGTAGCCGTACCACAAGTTGGAAAGTACGGACTTACTTTCTATCTGGCTCGCTCGCACCAATTCGCGAGTATATACGAATGGGATGGACATAAAATAAGTCCGCGTTAATAACGCGGTGGTAGCTTATGGTAAGCACACAGTAACCGTACCATAACTTTGCCAGTATCGGTAACGTTAGGTTTTTTTCGATACCTACGTAAAAAGTACGCCATCGCGCTCGCTCCAATATATTTTTCCCCTCACTAGCTCGTAAAGCGCTCGTTTATCGTTTAATACGAGCGGGTAAAAACGCTTTTTACACACTTGTGAATAAAGTAATTTGACATTGCTCTAATTCCTATAGACCCCTACTGCCTAGTATAAGTGGATCTGTATGACCGTAGTAAACATACGCAATCGGAGCTCACATGTTAAATTGGTCGTTCTCATGGGTGACTTTGTAAGCCATTGGCTATATTTAAATTCCAGAAGTAACTCTATTCTACGATACGTTTCGACATTGAGTTTTAATGGTTTCTTTAAGTTAATTTACATTTGAATGAGATTTGTAATCATATTTCCTCGCGATAGTGAGGGGAAAAAAGTTGTATTACACTTGGCGGCAAAGTTTGTTCAACTCTCGTGCCTTGAGACCTTCGCAATGCTCAAGATTCCAGTTTTTGAACCACTCGCTACGCTCGTGGCTCAATTTTGGAATCTTTCGCTAGCTCAGGTCTCAATATTGGCACGACAGTTAAACAACAACTTTGCCCCCTTGTATAATAAATAACTATTAGTCCGAGCGCGATAGAATGCATTACGTTACGTATCGAGTAAAACCCAACTTCTCCTTTACTTTCCAACTCATTGTACAACTACAGACCCTATCAACGCAATGTACTGAAAGGCGATGAATGTGGGCTGTAGCCTTGCCCGAAGGCCGCTGAATCATCGCACAATATCGAAGAAGCCTTACGAAGCCTGCAAACGATCAATCACGAAGACTTTAATTGGTTTTGCTACGGATTCCTATCGGTTTGATAAATAAGTGGAATTGAAGTTGAAATCTGAATCTCAAGAGATATTTTTGTTACTCTTGCACTTTTATCGGTCTAAAACTTAGGGTGCCTAATATATTGATTTAAACTTTCACGATTATCACTCATATTTTAAAGACAAACGGGTCTTAATCGCGTAAATTTACGTTTAATAGAAAGAACACGCGATTAAGACCCGTTTGTCTTAAAAATATTAGGGTACCTACCTAACTTTAGCAATTTAGGATTAGCCATTTAATCTAGTATTTCCTGGTATAAAAATAGTAGACAAATATACACTTTGCCTCCTGGGTTCTCCTATTTTTGAAGAATCCTTTCCCGATTATATTTCTAACTCGATTTCTAAATTCCAAAATCATGCAAATCGTCTACTCGAAATTAGCCCTCATTATGCTCTTGCGATTCTTAAGTTTTGTCTTTTTGTCCCTAAATTGACATACGTGCTCCGTTGCTGTCCGTTCTGGAAAAATATTAATTTATTAACACCTTTAGACGATTTAATCGAAATTACCATAGAAAAAATTCTAAATATTCAGCTAACGGAGCGTTCCTGGTCCCAAGCATCCCTCCCTATTCGGTATGGGGGTTTAGGGATACGAAAAATTTCATGTGTGGCTTCTCCTGCATTTTTGGCATCCGTCCACAGCACGTCTGATCTCACAGGAAAGATCCTAAGGGCTCTGCCTATTAACTGTGAGACTGCGGGTTTGGAGGACGCCAAAAATGCATTCAAAATTGCTTGCCCTTCTAAAAATTTTCCTGACAACCTAAAATCGCAAAGGAGCTGGGACAATATGTATTGTGATCTAACATACAATTCTCTTCTAAACAGCTCTGCAGGTCCGGATCGTGCGAGACTTTTGGCGGTCGGAACCCGGGAAGCTGGTTACTGGCTGCATGCCCATCCTTCGGCTAGTACTGGTACTTTCCTGGATCCGGCCTCTCTTAGGCTCGCAACCGGCCTGAGACTCGGGGCCGCGGTATGTACCCCTCACTTATGCTGTTGTGGCACAGACGTGGACCGACTGGGACACCACGGACTAAGTTGTCAAAAAAGCGCAGGCCGTATTTCCAGACATGCGACGCTTAACGACATAATCCGCAGGTCTCTTGCCACGATCAACGTACCTGCTCTTCTTGAGCCTACTGGTATTATTAGGGATGATGGTAAGAGACCTGATGGTGTGTCTTTGGTTCCTTGGAGCTTGGAACGGATGTTGGTATGGGATGCTACTTGCGTAGACACCCTGGCACCGTCCCATCTTCAACGAACTACGTTTAAGGCAGCCGCTGCGGCTGAAAATGCCGAATTTTTAAAACGTAATAAATATAAGGGCCTCGGCAAAGAGTACGATTTTGTACCGTTTGGCGTAGAAACTTTAGGTTCTTGGGGCCCCAGCGCACGCAAATTGTTTGCTGAGATCGCGAAACGTCTGGTTGATGTAACTAAAGACCGAAGAGCTGGCGACTTCCTCGCACAACGCATCAGTATTGCGATACAGCGAGGAAATGCCGCCAGCATCCTCGGTACAATGCCACAAGGGCCAATCTTAGATATAGGTTAGGTTAAGTAGATTAGTTAGATTTAATCTATGTACATAAATTGTAGTTTTGAAAATAAATATATTAAAAAAAAAATCTAGTACTACTGGTTAAATTTAGACTTTTTAACACTTCGTTTAACATCGGTATTAGCGGCGTAACCCTGGTTTGTGCAAGTGGAGCCTTAGACGATTGTCAGCAATATTTAAAAAAGTATACTTTATGAGTTTTATAACATTACCTACATTTCATAATTATGGTGTTCCATATATTTATAAACAATTGAACATCGCTAATCTTTTCATGGATTTCCTTAGAATGTTTTAAGTAACATTCTGTGTTATTTAACGACGCATAGGTACGACAAGACAACCTCATTTTACCATGAAATAAAACTATAAAAACGGATAAACTTTAAAGAGATCATGGTACCCTGTACAGTAGACGGCGTATTTCATATTTAAGTGAGATGACATTTCGCCGAGCCCTCAAACCTATATTTAGGTATCGGCCAGTCCCTTAACCTGACACTGCTACGGCTACTTTCTATTTTAGAGCTGCGCAGCCGGACGGAAGTGCCGGTTTTGGCGTCTATTTCAGCCATTGTTTATTAGCTGTTTTTATGCTATAGGTGGCAAACGAACAGACGAATCGCCTGATGGAAAGCAATTAACGTCACCCATGGACACCCGCAACACCAGAGGCGTCGCAAATGCGTTGCCGGCCTTTAAGGTGGGAGTACGCTCTTTTCTTGAAGGTTTGAAGGTCGTACCGGTCCGGAAACACCGCTTGCGACAGTTCATCTGCTGGAGCTGGAGTTATAGGTCCCTATGGGACCTCCCATCCCATGATCAGAATTCCCAAAATAGGTAGGTACACAGTGAAACAAAAATAGGCTTGATCGGTTTAATTTAGTACTGTACTTTGAGTAAGAAAATAATGTTTTTCGCCAAAATTAAAATTTCGTTTTGTATCTAGAGGGTTAGATATTGGAGCTATACAAAAAAAAATTTTTTTCGTACGACAAAAAAATTTCTTCCTTCACTATTACCTATTCATTTTTATAACATTAGAAAGAAGGTAGCTACGCGAATTGACATGTGGGTATGTTTAGCAAAAAATCACGAAAAAAACCTGTAAAGAAACGAAATAAGTACATAAAAATTGTAATAAGTAGGTACCTATTTCTGAAACCCCAAACCTAATACGTAAGTAAAAAAAGTAATGAGCAGATGGGCACCTTTTACCAATAAGTTACACACTCTATTTAATATTGTCATTAATATACCGCGTCTAAATTTAATACGGTCGATAAATTAAACCAGGCATGGAATTCATCAGTTTAATCATGGATTAGATTAGGTTTTTTTTGAAGTTACACTGACTCTTAATTATGTCCCCACAGATTTTTTTAATGATTTTCGGTGCAGCAATTTATGTAGCTATGAACATTTGTTAATATTGATATGGCAGTTATGTCAGCTGCTTTCGAAATTAGCTGTCAATGAGCGTTTAACTTGACTGTGTTGCTCTACATTGCGCGCCGAATTATTTTGTATGGATAATTTTGTTGCTCTATAATTTTAAGTAAATTTATGTCCTAAACTAACACCCGTTAAGAGCTTCGCCCGTATTAGACTTACACCCTGTATGTATTATCATTTATCAATTTAATTTATAAGCGTCGATGATTTCTAATTTCCAGAATGGGGACGTGTAATGTATATGTTTCGGAAACCCGTGCTAGGGTTTCAAAGAAACCCAATTGGCACCCATTCTCAAATGTAGCCGATGAGTGAGAAATTTCTAAAGTAAGTACCACAGTTTCAATTTGACCGGGCGCCAAACAGTCTGCCCCACATACCGGTTTATTTATGTCGATTCTATTGCCCGCCTATTCCAAATTATATCTTATTTTTGCGACGACAATAGTTTATGACCTTATATCATACATATACATGAGTAGGTACGTAATTTAACAGTAAAAATAACGCAATCGTTGCGATATTTGTTCGTATTGTTAAGGTGCGTTCAAACTAAAAGAGCATTCGCTGTTCTAAACTCCCACTCTACGAAATTCGATCGGTACACAAAACGTGATTGGTTGATTTCGTAGAACGGGCGCTAGAACAGCGAATGCTCTTTTTGTTTAAACGCACCTTTATATTACTTATATTGTTTCTTGTAGAAAAGAAGCGATTTGGAGCTTTCATGGAATAGCACTTACATTACAAGTGCGAAAAATAATGTTTGAAACGTCGCGATATTTTAATACAGGAGTCGTAAATTAAAATCGTACTATAGTACAGATGGCCCTCCGAAGTTAAGACAAAACAAAAAATACCACTTTTAGCACTAGTACGTACAAAATTACAAATGCTGAAAATTTACGAAAAAATGTACTTATTCTCAGTAATAGTTATTTATGTGGCTGGCGCATAATAAGAGGCATTAAACATGAGTTTGGTTTTATGAAACGAGCCGTAGGCGAGTTTCATAATAAGATCGCACGAGTGTTTAATGCCTAATTATGTACAGTCAAATACATAACTTTATCTACATCCATATCATTAGTTTAGAATGACAATTTACCTTTATTTTCATTGATATCCACTAAGTAATTACCTCTAAATATAAAAATTCAAATCAGTTGAAATCACTCAATTTGAGTAAGGATATCCTACAATAAATATTTATTGAAAAAAAAAACAACAAAAAGAAGTTGACTTCATAATGTTAAAATTAATATCATGACGACGATAATTTAATGTCAACATTATGATGCACTGTACTCTGCCTGTACTTTAATGTTAACATTATGATACAGCCACAGACACCGGTCTCTTAATATAGGTCATTACATTACCGCTTCTGAATACATAACAGGGAAATTATGATATTCCTGTAGATAAAATGATTTAAGTGTTGCGATCAAAACTCTTTCGTCTAGGCATTATACCTATTCAAATTAAGTATTATATATAAAATAAAAAAATAAAATGGTAATTAATAATACTGTTTGCATTCTCAATTTACACCCTTAAAATAGTGTGTGGTTTAGTTTATTTTCTTTGTGGGTAGTTTTGTACTTATCTTTCTTATAATAGATCAATCAAATTTCCTCCATTGTCAGTCGCCCGCAGACCGCAGACCACGAACTCAGTAAAGTGTTCGAAACGTAGGGATGAAGTTTTTAATTAATTTACGCGAAATAAAACCATGGAAAACGGTTAAACTCGCGTTAGGTTCGCGATAAGTTCGCGCAAAAAAATGCCAGTGCACTAAAAAGTGGGGGAAAATATTAATATACCTACGTTTTTATAGTTTTATCTTATATCATACCTATTAAAGTTCACAAATCAGAAAATTCAAATCAATACCAATAATTAATCTCCATGGGAACGAACTGACTCGACTAGCATTCCGCGCCCCAGTTCCCACCCGTCTGTCTGTCTGTCTGCCTAAACTTGGTGTTTGTGGGCGTTCAGTGGGTGTTCTGACACACAAATTAAGTTGTATTGTATCTGATGAATTGGATTTAGTTTCACTATAGTAAAGGATACTGATTGATACAGTCACCATCAGATATACCAGAGATCGGACAAATGTGCGTCATTGTTCGCAATAATATGGACATGACTCTAAAGTTGATTGAATGAATAATTATAAATAAATAATAAATATCTTGGGACATCTTACACAAATCAACTTAGTCCCACGGTAAGCTCAATTAAGGCTTGTGATGTGGGTACCAGGCGACGATATAAATAATAGATAGATACATATAGATACTTCAATACATATTACAGCCATGACCAAGGAACAAATATTTGTGATAAATAAATACACAAATAATGCCCTCGCCGGGATTCGAACCCGGAACCTCCAGCTTTGCAGGCAGGGTAATTACCAACTAGGCTACGGAGGCTGACGAATACGAAGGCTAATTATACGAATATTTCTTGAAATTTGATTTCGAAGCTTTAATGTGACTATTTACAAAGGTTTTCCTACTTACAGGTGTCAAATAGATAATTTTCTGAAAATGATTAAATGATTAATTATTCAATCAAATTTGCAGTCATATCCATACTATTGCAAACAATGACGCACATTTGTCCGATCTCTGGATGTAACGGAGAGGTCAGGGTGCTCACTAATATCTGAACAAGCCTCTATTTTACATGATGCGTAAAGGCATTGCTCATTCCTCAAAAAAGGGGGCGGAAAACCATACGCGAAAGAGGGAGTTCCGATATCAGCCTCCCGCTCCAACTTATGGATTCGCTCGATGTCGTGGCCAGGTCATAAGCAGAACCTTTTCCTAGTTAGATTAAGATAAGCGTCTCTTTCCTTAAATGGGTTACCACTATTATTGTTAAACACCGTTTGTAATAGTACATTTCGATGCAAGTGCAAAATAGTACATTTTTTTACACTTTACACTTTTTTTTTACACTTGTATCGAAATGTCCTATTTTGTATCGAATGTTTGTATCGAAATGAAAAAAGAAGTTTTTACACGTGTATCGAACGACTTTTTTCGTAACAAGAACCTTAAAAAGCGAAATTAACGCAATTAAATTTAGTTTTCCGCACCACTTAGGAGAAAATATTATAATGAATTAATAAACTCATCGATGGTTAAATAAAACATACTACTTTCCTGTGTAGACTCTTAAATAAGCTGTAGGTACTTACTGTGCATAGTGTGCATCCTTAATTAATAAGTTATTAATGTTGAACCGAATTAATTCACTTACCTGGAAAGAAAAAAAATCATTAGTCTTAATTTAAGCCGTCATAGGTACCTACATACAAATTATGATTGAAAGCTTTTGTTACATGATAGGCATTATCGCGATCAAATCATCATTAATATTTATTGACAGCCTTGGATATACTCCCGTGGGTTACCGATAAATGCCGATACAGTAACATAATTTATATTAAATAATATGTAACACAGCGTTTAAAAAAACCCGGAAATGAATCTGATTCTTCCAGATCTGGTCATGCTTGCTATGCTATTCTCTTATTTACACATTCGACGCTGCGTTCGTCAACGAGCTGGACGTCGAGACAGCCTTGTATAAAATCCTAGCTGTTTTATTTGACATCAGGAATCGAGGCTGTGAGCGAGGTTGTGGGCGAGTTCGTCGCTGTTTTTCGTTAGAGAATACGAAGTTCGTACATTAAACGTCAAACTCTCGACGGAGTGTAGTTCCAGCTCACGCCGCATTCGTCACCGAGCACTAGTGTCGTTTGTACATTTAGTGAATACCATTTTTGGCTCCACGCTGCCGCAGCACTGACACAGCGCTGACAGCAAGGCGGTTTCCTTAGTGAATAACACTGTTGGGCGCATTCGAATTGGCTGCATCGTATTCGATTGCAGAATGCCTTCTTGGCTACGTCTGCAGGAACCCTTATTTGGCAATGTTCGTCACAATGAACATAGTCTTCGACACACTTTTAGTATTCTTTTAAAGACATAATTTTTGCTCTAGGTAGTTACTCGGAGGGGGCAAGAACGCACGATTTGTTTTTAAATTTGCCAATTTAAAGGTGCAGACCAAAAGAGCATTCGCTGTTCTATCCCCCACTCTACGAAATCAACGAATCATGTTTCGTGTAACGATCGAATTTCGTAGAGTATGGGGATAGAACAGCGAATGCTCTTTTGGTCTGCATGCACCTTAAGGGTTCATATAATACTGTTCACTTCTTTGACGTCACCTTGTATAGTGTATGTTTCATGTTGTGTTTTTATACATGCACTCTACGAACAAATAAAACATGGAAGCCGCACGCCATACTAAATTGCCTTTCAAAAACGGTTCTGAATTTTAGTTGACAAGTGTCAGCCCCTCTTCAATGCATCACGGTAATGATTACTAATGAATTTCAATATCAACCTATAAAAACTTAAACTGCCATTTAAAAATACTTGCGATTGGTCCATCAAAGTTTTGATTGGCGATATTCTATAAACATTGTCAATAATGTTGCGCCAAAATATGCGTGGTGTTAAGAAAAACGCTACGTCCTGCCCATCTTGCCACAGTTGAACAATTGTGGTAGGGGGTATTTTGGAGCTGGCTTGAGACGTCCTTGTTATAATTATATGGTCGCAGCATGCACTACATCTGCCTTTTTGTTCCAAGGCCACAATTGGCACAAATGACCTGCGCCAAAGCACAACGAGTGACATCTATCGCTTCGCACAACGGTACCGGCGCCGGCGCAACCTGTTCTGTAACGGTGACAATTAGCCGCTACTTGAAGGGCTGACCACAGGCTATGGCCGGTTGCAACGATTCAGAAGATTCGAGACAGAGGTTGTATAGTTTGAGTTTGAAAGAAGAAATAATTTAATAATACAATGGGCGCACTTGCAACCCAATGCCACTTGCACACTCAACTTAGGTATGCCAGATGCTGTTTTTTAACAATGGAATATATGGTTTCCAGTATAAAATACTATCGTATAATTCGTATCATAAGTCAATGCCAATATGGTGAGCCCACCTTTCTTCGTTTTATCTGGCTACATGGAGAGCATCAGGTTGTTACATATGAAGGAGTGACATAAAAAAAGAAGCAACTTCGAAATTCGACTGTTATGTTTTTCATTATGTAAATTGTAATGCTCTTATGCTGTGATTTAAAGGGAACCCAAGAGATCGTAATCATAGTAGCCAGTGACAAGAAAAAGGATCCATATTACAAATATTACAATGTTTTGCTTTTAACTGTAGATGTAATAGGTGCGCCCAAAAATAGATTTAAATATACACTATTTCGATTCTCCTATTCCCTTTTATAAAAAGCTACACAAATGTCAAAGAGTATTTACTTATCGTCTTTAAAGTAGAACAACACGTAGGAATCTACCTATTTTACAAAGGCCGATTTCTTTCTAGAGTAGGTAAGTAAAAACGTTCAACAAAAATAATACACAATTTAGCTGTAAATTTCCTTTCATATTGCGTTCGGAAGCCCATTAGAGCGGTAATTCATCGTCAGCTTTTTTCGGAGCAAAATACAATCTTTTTTAAATCTCGTTTTCTGTTCGGCTGAATATGGAGCACCCTCGTGTGAGGGTTGCCAACTTGGCAATAATGTACGAACGTATTTTTTACTTCGGTAATATTCAGTATTTAAAATTAGGGGGAACTTTCGAAATTTACTCGACTGCCAATAGGAGAGTATATTATGTGGTAGCTTTTACCAAAGTAATGAAAAAACGACTTATAATTTTGTTTTCTTGAAATTTGTACTTCGGTAGCGATCCCTAATTTTTATTTATAATAATTTAAAAAACCGGCCAAGTGCGGGTCGGACTCGCGCGCGAATGGTTCAGTACCATTATCATTAAAAAATACAGTTAAATCAACCTATCTCAAAAACTATAAGAGATAATTTAATCAAACCAAAAATCGTTGATAGAGTTTATTAATATGCAAAATATATTTTTTTTCAGAATTGTATACCACGTCGTTTAAAAAATAGAGGGGGGGGACACAATTTTCAGACTTTGACAGCTGATATCTCGAAATCGATTTGCTTAAATAAAAATGAGATTTATAATCCTTCACATCATTTTCAAAGACCTTTCTATTGATACCTCACACGCTTATATACATCTGAAAAAAAAATCTATCCCTCAGTTACATGTATGGAGATCAACCCCAATTATTTTTTTTACAATGTTGTATGGACCGCTACAAAATTATGATACTATATCATAATTTTGTAGCGGTCCATATCCATACAACACATATTCTTACCAAATTTCATCACTGTAGCATTTATAGTTTCCGAGTAAATCGGCTGTGACAGACGGACAGACGCACCGACGGACATGACGAATCTGTAAGGGTTCCGTTTTTGCCATTTTGGCTACGGAACCCTAAAAAATAAAGTATGGTGCCCATAGAAAATTGCAAAATTGCAAAGAGCACCTTTATTGGTTTGAACATCCTACAAAATTGCAAGAATAAGGACTACCCTATGATTTACAGGGTGTACACGAGCCACTGAAAACCTTGAACGGGGTGATTTAGTAGGCTATTCAGAACAACTTTTACTATGGGGCTAATCACAATCACAATATATATAAAAAATTGTCTTATTCATACATTTTGACCGATCAATCACGACATTTTGTATGAAAGAGCCAATTTTTTTTGTGTAATTTCTGGGTTAGCTCCATAGTAAAAGTTCAGTATAACCTACTAAATCACGTTTAAGGTTTTCAGTGGCTCATGTAACACGTTGTATGTGTCTTCCTGGTGAAAACACATTTATCAGCATGCGTACACATTTTGTCTATAGAAAATGTAAGTTTAGTATGGGACCGCGTCCAGCTTTCCGCACGCGTACGCACGCTTACACGTTTCAAACTAAACAACCAATTTTATTAGACAAAATGCGTACGCATGCTGATAAATGTGTCTTCACCTGCCTACAGGTTAATATACGACGCACCAACCCTAGCCTCCCCCACATTGGGAGAGGGGAGGCTGCGAGGCCGTGACCTTGGCTCTCCTCTGGCGCGCGCCCAAATGTACCCTCATGTCGATGTCGCTAGTGTCCTTGACCTAGAATGAGCCTTGCATTCTCTCACTATTTATACCTACTAAGTACCCCCTCCCCCTTATAAATAAATAAATAAAAATAAATATCTTGGGACATCTTACACAAATCAAACTAGTCCCACGGTAAGCTCAATTAAGGCTTGTTTTGTGGGTACCAAGGCGACGATATATATAATAGATAGATACCTATAGATACTTAGATACATACACAGCCATGACCAAGGAACAAACATTTGTGATAAATAAATACACAAAGAATGCCCTCGCCGGGATTCGAGCCTGGAACCTCCAGCTTCGTAGGCAGGGTCACTACCAACTAGGCTACAGAGGCTGACTACATAGAATTACATAGTATAAATTAAAGTCACTTTTTTCTGCCCTATGTCCCTTTGTACGCTTAAATCTTTCAAACTACGCAACGGATTTTGATGAGTTTTTTTTAATAGGTAGAGTAATGAGTGATCAAGAGGATGGTTTATAATTATGTACCTAGGTAAAGTACCCGTGCGAAGCCGGGGCGGGTCGCTAGTTCATAATATTTCGTAACCTATAATATAATCTGTTTGGTTAGATATTATACTAAATGTGAACAATTTTGCACTATTTTTTTATTAAAAAACCACGAGTATAAAATAAGTTTTAGTAAATACAGTGTGTAAATCTAATACGGGCGATCAATGAAACCAGGCATGGGATTCATTAGTGTAATCATGGATTACAAGGTTTTTTTAAAGTTACTTTTGATTATGACCCCGCAGATTTTTTTAAAGATTAAGAGCAGCAATGTATGTATGAACATTTGTTATTGTTGACATGTCAGTTATGTCATCTGCTTTTGAAATTAGCTGTCAACGAGTATTTAACTCGCGTGTGTTGCTTTACATTGCGCGCCGAATTATTTTGTATGGAAATTTTTGTTGCTCTAATTTTAAGTAAAAGTTATTTGAATGTACTTATTATGTCGTAAACTAACACCCGTTAAGAGCTTCGTCCGTATTAGACTTACACCCTGTATATGATATAACATAACAAGGAAATATAGTGATTTACATTGTTTTGATTCATAAAGCACGTTTTTTGGATTTTTAAATGCATTTTTCAATAAAAGGATTATATATATTTAGGTAAATACCTAACCGAACAGAGTATAGCTAATAATAGTATGGTTTGTCCCTTCCTCTTATAGAAATATTAATAAACCTAGAAGATAAGATCTAGAAATTTTTGTAGAAAATAAATTTAAAAAAATCGATGCCGCGTACATCGGCCTCAGGAATATATATGTTTTTTCCGTATCTTCATGGGCACCTTGTGTATAACATTTATAAAGTACCTACCTATATTTGTCCTAAATAGATATATTTTCTTGAGACGACGATTAAGAGATTTTCATATGAAGTTTCAACCTTTAGAGTGTGTTCAGAAAGTGAATGCATATGAGATATATGGCGTGCCTAGCAGCCAAACGCCTTCATATTCCGCACAGAGACTCTGACTTCGAAGGTCAAGTTCAAGTTCATAAAGTTGCGTTGCGGCGAAAAGTTGATAAAACGTGCTTCGTCAGTTCAGGTCAATTTATTCTCTTTCTTTGAATAGAACTAAAAGCGTAATTCTTGAAACATTATAGAGTATATCATTTTGGTTGAGAAATGTACTGTAGACTTTTCATCTCGTTAAAATGAACAAATACCTACACCTGAATTTGCTTCATTAAGTATAGGTACTCTTTTTCATCTAACGTACCTAAGCAATAAAATAGTACATTTCGACACAGCGCGAACAACATAAAATTCGAAACGAGTGGCGATGTTTTAAAACACAATAGGGAGTGTTTTAAATCGACACGAGTTACGAATTTCGTTTTTGCATGTGTCTCGTTCGACGTTTTTTAGTGCAGGTGGCCCTCCGAAGTTTAGGACCTGACGTAAAATGACACACTTCTCGCACTAGAGCCTGAAAAAGGCACCATCTGTACTAAAAAGGACTCTTTAGTACAGATGGTGTTTTTTTACGCACTAGTGCGAGAAGTGGTAAATTTTTTGTCCGTAAACCGTTCCCAGTAGGCGTATAGAGACTATTGAGAAGTAATGGAAAAGACTAATGGGCTATGGTGATGGAGGATGGATGGACCAGAGATGGAACTATAGAAAAGGGGTCCGGACACCTGTCATAACAATGATTTCTCTTTGCTATCGAGGCACGCGGTGACTTATTATTATATTTATTATTTATTAATGCGTAGGCAGCTTATAGCTGATACGTCAATGTCCACTTGTGTTTTGTTTATTTAAAAAAAGTTTTTAAAAAGAGTTCACTGAAGGTGCACTGATAACTGATCTTGGAGGTATCGGTTTTTTTTTTTTCATCACACCTGTTCGGTAAATGCGCCAATTGCGCATCGGCGATGCGCGCCGTAGATGCGTCATTACACCCTAGGGCTATCAAGGATTTTCATACAAAATTACGTCGCACTAGCGCGGCGCGCGCCGTGCAGAGATTTCATCCCTGATTAGAGAAAATGATTTAGATCACTTTAGAGTAGTTTTGTGAAAATATAATGTTTTATTTACTTTTTTGCCTCACAGGTGTGATGAAAAACATTGTGTGTGCCACGGGCGGTACAAAAATTATAAACATGTGTGAAGTAAAGCCCGCGCCTTCGGCTTGGGCATTAGTCATAGTCATAGTCATATACTTTATTTGCCATAAGTATACAAGTATACATGCAAATATACATTTAAAATTCATATTTACATATTTACATTTAAAAAAAAACATTCAGTCGATATTAGACGTGTACATACATTTACAATTTTACATTACTTAACTATTGACATTTCAAAACGGAATAATTTAAAATCAATCAAAATAATAATATGGGTCATTCTCATAGGGCACGTTTTTTGGGCGTCGGGTAGAATAACTTTGTATTCTTGCATATAAATGGCGTAAAAAAAATGTTGGAGGGTAGTTTTCGTTTTATTCTACCTGTAGCAGTTGTAATTTCGAAGATAATCTCTTGAGAACTAGTAATAAAAAAATATAAAAGCCTACTTTTATCATGCTCCATCAAGCGTACAGACTCCAAAATTTGGGACAAACCCCTTTGCAACTCGGGAACCACTACTATTACCTAACACAGGGTATTGTTTTATTATAGTCAATTAAACAAATTAACATTTTGTTAAGTTGATTGTTATTTCAACTGCTTGTATAAAGAAATATGATTTTTTCTCCGCGCGTACGAATTTATGACTAAACTCCGTCATTGGAAGCAAAACAAAATTTCACATCACTATTTGCAATTTTACGCACATCACTATTGCATTGAGCGAGCCAGTTCAGTCTTGTCTGTGACACGTTGGGCGACGGAGGTGCGTTTGGCGACGCTGGGCGATTTTACGAACGTAAGTATCTAATCTCCGTTTTTTGTCACTTGCATTTTCTCAACTCCGTTTAGTCATTTATTTTTCTATTGGTGTGGTTGATCATTCTACTATTTAAGTATAATGAATTAAACTGTATTACCTGTAAAACGCGTGTAATGTCATTGTACTAAATAAGATAATTAATGAAATAAAAATAAAAAATAGCTTTCTCCCTAGGCTCCGTCAAATAAACTCCGTCAAATATTTAGACGGAGTTGAAAAAATACGTGTATTTAGTATCTAAGTGAGCAGTCACATGCAAAAAAACTTGTTTTTCATCACATTTGCTGCTAAAGCACAATTAAAGTACCTATACTCTCTATCTTTAATTAGGTACCTACTGCGAATTTTACGTAGATATGTACTGTTTACATAGTACATTGATCTACAATACCAAGAAAAATAAAACATGTGAAATTTGACGCAATTTCTTCGTTCTGAACACTAACGATAGACTTTTTTTACTTACAATACCGTTTACAGCATTTTTAGAGCTAGGGCTTTTCGTTAAACTTACTTCAATTTTTTTTTGTATCATATACTTAGAATGCCGAATATCAACAAACCTACGGTAGAGTATATGAAAGAAGCTCAACGTAGGCGTAGAGCTAAAATAAAGTAAAATCCTGAAAAATACGCTATGGCAAAATAAAAAGAGCGTCAGCGTAAAATAAGTATTATTACGTGTATTATGTTATTCACAAAGTGATTGTTAATGTTTGTTTTCGTCCACGCCTTAAAAAATTCGTATACAAATTAATAAAAAAAGTCACTTTTTCTGCCCCTGTGTCCCTATGTCCCTTTGTACGCATAAATCTTTAAAACTACGCAACGGATTTTGATGAGATTTGAAGGTTTATATGTAGGTATAGTACCCGTGCGAAGCCGAGGCAAATCGCTAGTATTAAAATACATAAATTATCATTCAGGTTTAAGAGCACTGTATCCATCAACTCCATATCATATTTCTAAACTTCGTATAAAATATATCAACTCCGTCGCAACATTTTCAACTCCGTCTTGGTGAAAAAAACAATGGCTTATAAAACGTGAACTAATAGATATATATGAGGGACAAAAGTATACATATGATCTAAATAACTCAATGATTCGTATTTTATAGATAATATAGCAGTAAACATACTGTACAAAATCAAGACGGAGTTGAGGCTGAGAACGCCTAATTCTGAGAATGACCCATATATAATCAGCGAAACGAATAAATAACAGAAAACTAAATAACACAAAATAATGTCAAAATAATACAATTCAATTTCAGTAATAAAAGTAACTCATTTTAACATGTCTAATCTAGTGATATTAGACATGTACATACATTTACAATTTTACATTAATTAACTATTAACATTTCAAAACGGAATAATTCAAAATCAATCAAAATAATAATATATAATCAGCGAAACGAATAAATAACACAAAATAATTTCAAAATAATACAATTAAATTTCAGTAATAAAAGTAACTCATTTTAACATGTCTAATCTAGTGCATTTGCAAAATATTCATCAATGGTATAGTAAGGTCTGCTTAAAAAGTATTGCTTAAGTTTTCTATCAAATGTATTTATATCGCTACAGTCTTTTATGTCAGCGTGCAATTTATTATATACCATAATTGCAATATTATTTATGCTCTTATTGAAGTGACTGAAGTGGGATTTAACTAATCTATTACTTTCACACTCGTTCACAATTTCTTATTTACCGCCCTTAATACACAATGTACTATTAAAAAATGTTTATCGAGACTGTTTTTAAAAGAGTTCGTTGAAGGTGCACTGAGCACTGATCTTAGAGAAATCGGTTTTAATTTTTTTTATTATCACTCATCTAGCTACAAATGTAAACGTAAAAGAGGACTTTTCAAGCTCGTTAAGTTATTCAGCGGTTTTAAACTCTAATTAACATAAAAATGTCAAATAAATGTCAGCGGCAGAATAACGGGCCGGAGTTTTAATGAGAGTCCGCAGCGGGTTAATTAAAATAATTCTGAAGACCAGTTTTTAGACACTTTGGTAGACTATTTATTTCCTATATTTTAAATGATTCCTTATTTACACCCGCTGAACATTTCTACCATGGAAAACTAAAGTGTAGGATATTTTTGTGATTTTTTTAATACAATGTTGCTTTTATCGTCAACTTAAATTAAAACCTTAAACCTTGAGTTCACATACATTCTTTGTTAAAATTATTATTAAATATATTCTGCGAACGTGTTTCACGATGTGTCAAAGATATCAAATACTATGAAAGTCAACCATAATCGCCTTTTTTTGTCAGCCTCCGTCCGTAGCCTAGTTGGTAGTGAGCACAGATGTCATATATACCATAGAAACAGCAAACGTATCTACTTAGCGTGTCAAATGAACTCAGTGAAATCTACTGAGTTGTCCTGTCCGTCTTTAATCGCAGCTTGCAGCTTTCGGGCGTCAAATTTTGTATGTTGAAGTGAACAAAAACATAAATAATGCCTCCTTAAGTAATATTAATTGCAACAACACAAAAAAACATGAATGCTCAAGGGCCTGAGACATATTTAAAATCATAGGCAAGTAACAACTTCAGTACAAAATCTGACACGCTCGGCCGCCATACAAATGAATGAACTTGTTTCTTCTATCCAAATCTAATTCTGTGGTAGTGAGCTTACCGTGGGACTAGGTCGATTTCTGTAAGATGTCCCAAGATATTTATTTATTTTATTTAGTGAGTTTTGGTTATCGAGCGACGATAATATATGTGACCACTAAAAATAACCTCCATATATTTGAAGCCATAAACTTTACTTTCAGAATAAAATCTGTTACCTCGTAAACTGCCAAAGGTCATAGTTGACGAAGGTCAACAGTGTGGAAGTAATAGGCCCTTACATGCCTTTACTAGGGCCGCTGTGGCGACTATCATCCCTTGTCAAGGCTACTTTTATTTACCGTGAAACGTACGGGATAGTCCTAAGGGATTGAAGTGTCACTGACCATTATTTGATAAAAGATTGATGATGGGCAGCGTCATCATAGTGGACACATTACTGCGATCGCCAATCCGCTTGCCCAGAGTGGCGATTATGGGTATTTTTATCACACTTGCTGCTTAAGCGCGCCATTGTTTGCGCGCGCAGCGGGAGTAATAGAAAAGTGAAATTCCCTACGGAGTAATAGAAATGTCAGTACGTCATTTAATAATGTTATTTCTTAAAACTTATTTTTTTGTTTGCAAGTGTGATGAAAAACATTGTATGCATCACGGTCGGTAAGCGGAATACTAACTCGAGTCATAAAAGCCCTCCGCCTAACGGCGTCGGGCTTCTAACACTCTCGTTAGTAATTCCGTACTTACCTCCCTTGATGCACAATGTACTATTTCATCACACTTGCTGTCTAAGCGCGCCATTGCTTGCGCGCGTAGCGGGAGTAATAGAAAAGTGAAATTCCCTAGGGAGACGAATTGACCTATACCATTCGACAGTAGAAAACGAAAAAAAAACCGGCCAAGTGCGAGTCGGACTCGCGTGCGAAGGGTTCCGTACTATTATCATTAAAATAACACAGTTAAATCAACCTATCTCAAAAACTATAAAAGATAATTTAATCAAACCAAAAATCGTTGATAGAGTTTATTAATATGCATAACATATTTTTTTTTAGAATACCACGTAGTTTAAAAAATAGAGGGGGGACACATTTTTCAGACTTTGACAGCTGATATCTCGAAAACGGTTCGCTTATATAAAAATGTGATATATAAACCTTTATATCATTTTCAAAGACCTTTCTATTGATACCTCTTACGCTTATATACATCAAAAAAAAATTATATCCCTCAGTTACATGTATCGAGGGCCCCAACCCCAATTATTTTTTTTACAATATAGTATCATAATTTTGTAGCGGTCCATACAACACATAATTATTCTTACCAAATTTCATCACTGTAGCATATATAGCTTCCGAGTAAATCGGCTGTGAGCTGTGACAGACGGACAGACGGACATGACGAATCTATAAGGGTTCCGTTTTTTTTTTGTGTTTATTGTTCCGTGTTTTCCATTCATTTGTGGCCTGGTATATCCCACCTCGTATGCCCAAGGTTAAATTTAAGAGATACTTTTTCTTTCTTCAATAAATGCCCAGTAGGCACAGGTACATCACGATCGAACCAAACCAGTTGATTTTTTAATAAAAAGTTTGGTATGAATACTAAATACTTGTCTCGAATATCCTGTAACTTTCTCTTTCCACGTTCATTGCTCTCACCCAAAGGGCTAATGAATAGTGATGGACCAAAACCGGTTTTTAATCGATTAAATAATCGAACGAGTTATCGGCTGCATACAAAATCGATTACGTAAGTAACCGGGCATGTTTAAGATCAGAGCAAGGTTATAATGATTGAAAATAATTACCCATGGACTATTAACTTCGATAATAACTTGATAATGTGGCATAGCTAGGGAAAATTGTACCGAATTATTTTTGTCATGAATGCCGTCGAAATAGTGCAGACCTCGTGCAGGGTCCGCCCGGATAGCTACCACCGTCTTCTTACCCGTTAACCTGCCGCTAAACAGCAGTGTTTGCACTGCTGTGTTTCAGTTCGGGGGTAAGATAGCCGGTGTAATTACTGGCATACTTAGATCCAATCCATCTAAGTCGTCAGGGTAGGCAGCGCATAGGCGATTTTCTGATCGCTATGTCTATGTCCATGGGCCTCAGTTCCTGCTTTCCATCAGGTGGGCTGAGAGCTCAGTTGTGTACCTTCGCTGCATAAAAAAAGCAATCACAACATCACGTAAGGCTCACAAAGTAGATCATAATCATCATCAGCCTATCTCAGTCCACTGCTTGATATAGGCTTCTCCCATTACCTACGCGTATGGACGCATTAGGCATCCACAGGAAGTCATCACACAGCAAAAGTAGTTTAAATTGAACTTATTGAACTCAAAGCCCGGCAGAGCGACCGCCAAGTTCGTAATTTCCCAAAAGTGTGCCGCACGGTCAATGGCACGGCCATTGGGTTATCTGTGTCAAATCTCTGCGCCGGCGCCGGTCTGCCCTAATAGGAGCTTCTGAATGGAAGCTAACTTGGAATTCACTTACACTTATTTATTTATAATCAATAGTCATCGGCGAACGGTAGCTATTTAATTTTTTTATAGAATAGGAGGCAAGCGAGCAGACTTATCGCCTAATGGCAAACGATCAGTATCGCCCATGGACACTTGCAACCCCCGTCTTGCAAACTTCGTCAAAAGTGATGCCACCAAAATTAGGCGGTTGAAACACTCAGATATTCACCCTATTACAAATGCGTTGCCGACCTTTAAGACGGGAATACGCTCTTTTCTTGAAGATTTGAAGATCGTAACGGTCTGGAAACACTGCAAGCGATAAATCATTCCAGAGTTTAGGTCACTTTGGCGTAGTTTGTGATTTCTCATAATTAAAATTATCAGTATTATTTTGAATAATTTTAGCAGTTTTATTTTTCATAGCACAGATTTACCGCATTACTCATTACGTTTATGTAATAGTCGTAGTTCTTGATAAAATTATTTATTTATGATTATTCTAATGCTGAATACATGGCTTAACTGATAAATACACATAAAAGTATAATACCGATAAATGAATTTCCTAAAAACTAGTTCACCGTGGCGTATAAATTAAAAAAAAACTAGACTCTAAAGCAATAAAGTAAATAATTGATTTGTATTTAAAAAAATTGAAGTAGATACGGTATTATTTTATTTAGAAGTCAATTCTTTCGAAACTAATTGAATATAATTTTAAAGTCTAAACTCAGGAATTAATAGTCATCTAAGCAAGCCAGTAGGTCACAACACAGCTTAGTCTAGCATTAAACTTGAATGCTTTAACCTAAATGCATGTCAAATGTAAACTTTATCCCAATAACTTTGTTTAGACACATGCTTTGTGTTTGATATTGTTGTTATTGTTACGTTCGTGGGGTGGGTTTTCTATGGAAAATGTATAAATAAGCCACTGATTAAAACGGATACTTTAATTACTAATTAAAAGAACAAACACCAAACTAAAACACTGATCGCACACTTAACACGTCACACTGTTTCACTTTTACGCTCTCAAACTCGCCGATGGAATCGCAGTCTTCGCTCTTAATGTTATCTCTTCGCTGTCTCGATTGAAACTACTCCTTCGGCCGGGTCATGCTGGGCTTTTATACAAGGCACTCAAATCTACAAAGTACGAGAAGATTCGACTCTAGAAAGTTCCCGAGTTAGGTGCGCGAACATTCTAGAGTATCGCTGTCTCTTTCTACAGGTTTCTCTTTCACACCCGTCCAGAATGTTCTCTCTTTAGCTGTCTCGTTCACATCCTTCCAGAACATTCTCTCGTGCTGTCTCTATCTAATAGTGCTTTCTCTTTCACTCCTATGGGAAATTTAGCTATATACCGATTTGTACTTTTTATCATGCCACCGGCGTAACACTACCCCCTCCTAAGACATGCTCGTCCCGAGCATCATTATTTCCGTGGTATTTTGCGAGCCGGTCAACGTGAACAATCTTGCATGGGCTTCGTAAATTCCTCCGAATCCGATATGAAACGTCATTGATCTTCGTAACCACTGTACGAGCTGCCATCCATGGTTTACCGTTGGATACTTTTTCCACAACTACACATTGACGCCCTCCCTGACTTGCTGTTCCTGGTAAACGCACTGGGACTCGAACCTGTGCCTTTGGTAGGAGAACAGGTCTTCTAGAGCAGTAAACATTCCCACTAATTCTTCCTTCCATTGGAACCTCATCAAATCTAGTTTTCAGGACTCCAACTTCCATGTCAATTTTATAACCATGGCACCTCATAAAATCTAGTCCAATAATACAGTCATCAATTATGTCGGCAACAATCACTTTGTGCCGATAAATGTGCTTGCCAATTCTTAAATCCACTCCTGTCTCTCCCTTGATGGGAATATACTGGCCAGTGGCTGTAAGCAGCTGTAGATGCGTCGGCTGGACTACATGACCTCGAGTCAGGTGTTTCAGAAGCCAATGATTAATCACCGTCCGAGAAGCTCCGGTGTCGATAGTAAGGTTACATGGTATTCCACCAATTTCTCCCTTGACGACCAGACTATTCCCGTCGTTGACTTGTGAGATCACTACTGGGACATTTCGACCACCAGCCAGCACTCGTCCCTTAGTCCTGGCTCTTACTCGTTTCCCTGCTGCGGCTCTGGTCGTACAGAGCCCTTATTCCTGGTCACAGGGGATTCATCTCGTTTTCTCCTGCTGCTTCTTTTCGGGCAACTAGTTTGTATATGACCACGTTCTCCACAATGGTAACATCGTGGCCCAAACTCCCGACGTGGTGCAATCGGCTCCCTAGCAGATACCTCACGTAGCTTATAGGATCTTGATGGATCTTGGCGTACAGCTTCAACTTCTAGGGCATGAGCTACGGCATCCTTAAGGCTTTCGTGGTGCCCTAGTCGTACTGCCGCCCTTACTTCCAAATCTCGGATCCCATCAACAAATGCCTGCACCAGCATGGTTTTTATCCAAGAGTCAGCTGAACGTTGGTATGCCTTTCTGACCAGCTTTTCAATTTCCAGGGCCCATTGTTGCAATGTCTCATTACGTCCCTGCGTTCTGTCTTTCAGCTGAGCTCGGTAGACATGTTCCAGATGACTGTCTCCGTAACGGGCTTCTAATGCTTCTAGAAGCCGGTCGTAAGTTTGCTCTTTTCCAAGAGCTTCTAGAATTGTAAGAGCCTCGTCACGAAGTGCCAGCGTCAGAGCCGTCATCGCTTGCTCCTTACTCCAACCGTTTGCTTTGGACACGGACTCGAACTGTAGCTTGTACGCCGCCCACGAAGATGTTCCATCAAAAGGAGGTGCCTTAAATTTTCCACCTCCCGGCACAGATATCTCAGGGGTGCAGGGACTGATGCCACTAGCTACTTTTAATTCAAGCTTCTGGAGGCGACGCTCAACCGCTTCCTCTACAACATGAATCTTGTTCTCCATGTCACTGAGCTTCCCTTGGACTGCGTACATTTCTTGCTTCCATTCAGTAGCAGCCTTGTGCAACTCTTGAAGAATCAATTTCGACTGTTCTTCTTGTTTCCGGGACTGTTCTTCTTGTTTCCGCGACAGTTCTTCTTGTTTCTGCAACTGTTCTTCTTGTTTCCGCGACTGTTCTTCTTGTTTCCGCAACTGTTCCTCTTGTTTCCGCAACTGCTCCTTCAGGAGAATCAGAATAGTTCTGAGGTCTACGTCTTGCAACCCAGACAGACCGGGCTTAGATGCAGTATCCTCACATGCTAGAGGTTCTTCACGTACTGCAATATCCTTCTGCGCTACAGGTTCCTCACGTGCAGCTTGGCTCCGGGTCACAACTCCTTTTGGCTCAGTCTCGTTATCACGTGGCGTTATACCCATTTTCTATCCCGCTTCTGACACCAAATGTTACGTTCGTGGGGTGGGTTTTCTATGGAAAATGTATAAATAAGCCACTGATTAAAACGGATACTTTAATTACTAATTAAAAGAACAAACACCAAACTAAAACACTGATCGCACACTTAACACGTCACACTGTTTCACTTTTACGCTCTCAAACTCGCCGATGGAATCGCAGTCTTCGCTCTTAATGTTATCTCTTCGCTGTCTCGATTGAAACTACTCCTTCGGCCGGGTCATGCTGGGCTTTTATACAAGGCACTCAAATCTACAAAGTACGAGAAGATTCGACTCTAGAAAGTTCCCGAGTTAGGTGCGCGAACATTCTAGAGTATCGCTGTCTCTTTCTACAGGTTTCTCTTTCACACCCGTCCAGAATGTTCTCTCTTTAGCTGTCTCGTTCACATCCTTCCAGAACATTCTCTCGTGCTGTCTCTATCTAATAGTGCTTTCTCTTTCACTCCTATGGGAAATTTAGCTATATACCGATTTGTACTTTTTATCATGCCACCGGCGTAACATTATGTTTCGTCGTTTCGAGGTTAAATATTCATGCACTTTGTTTCGGCTTAGAAAAAGAATATTAAATGAGCCAATATTCTTAAAAATACCGAATATTAGTGAACAACAAGAAATGCCTAGGTAACTATTTCTTTTTTCACCAAATTACTTGTAATAATGTTAATATTGTCCAATTGTTTGAATTGCGTAGGTATATTTACGCATCAAGGTTGTGTACGTGAGTAAAAATATTATCGAAAACAAAAGAAAATACAGCAACGTGACAAATCACGGAGAGATTGTGTCAATTAAGTAATTATACGTCTATTCTTGCACAAGGAACTTTTAAACTACTATTTTGACATAGTATAGGTACTTAACTAGTTTTATCTCTGTTTATACGTAGATTTTCATAATAAAAGTAAGTAGGTATATACCTTACTTACTTTTATTATGAAAATCTTTTACCTAAACCGAGATGAAAATAATATTTCGAGATGTCTTTAAACGCCTTATTTTGGATTTTAAATATTAAAACTAAAAAGACAATGTATTTTCATGTAAATATTGTATTATCGCACACAATAGCAAATTCAAATACATGTACAATAAACATGACCTAACCTGTCATAACCTTATGTACATTAGGTATACACAATAATCAGTCTGCACAAAATGTATGTGAAAAAAAATCTGTTTACAAAGCACTTGTTTATGTCTCGTCGAGATATCTGACACCAGACCACAAACTTAAACAAACTTGGCGTTATATTTACTTGGCCCCAGAATCCATAGTAGTCAACTAAGAGAGTACATTGAAAAGGCCTTATTTCTCAATGAAAGTCATAAATAATTACGCCCTTTTGAAAACACACTTCGAGCCACTAGAGACCGCATTTATACTGGTCCAGAGGCACCCCGTATAAATAAACTAGGGGACGGAAAAAAGATTCCCACGCCACAAGAAATACGAAACCGAGTAGAGGGCGGATGCTATCTATTTATAGGTTATCAGTAAGGCAGTAGTCCCAACGAAAGCGAGCGAGCGATTGATTTAGCTCGGCTATAAAACTAACAAAAGATAATCGGGGTAGCCGTGTAATGGCGGTCATACACGAAACGATTTACTTGCGCCAATTTAGACTTGCACAAGTATATGTAACATGTATTGAAGATACTTGCGCAAATTTATAACTT
>JALPQI010011099.1:0-33526 GCA_025490895.1 Thaumatotibia leucotreta | reverse complement strand
GTCTTGCAAACCATTTTCATTCCTTGCTCATTTATTACGTAAATCAGCGAGCATAAGAACTTTATCGTAAGAGGCAAGGATTCACACAAAAATGCTTAAAGTGGCGACTACGTTACGACTGCTGTCCTCCCAGGGCGTGCAGGTTAGGTCCTTAGCTACCGCCGTCGGTTACAAGCAGGCACTGGTCAACGTACCGCCGACTAAGCTTACAGTGCTCGATAATGGACTACGAGTTGCTTCCGAGGATTCTGGTGCGGCCACAGCCACCGTTGGCCTGTGGATTGATGCTGGTTCCAGGTATGAGAACTCTAAAAACAACGGAGTTGCACATTTCCTAGAACACATGGCCTTCAAAGGCACCAGCAAGAGATCGCAGACCGACCTCGAGTTACTTGTAGAGAACATGGGAGCGCATTTAAATGCGTACACGTCTCGGGAACAGACCGTGTTTTACGCTAAATGCCTCGCAAATGACGTGCCCGCGGCCGTCGAGATCCTTGCCGACATTATTCAGAATTCGTCGCTCGCTGAACCCGAAATCGAACGCGAACGAGGCGTGATCCTCCGTGAGATGCAGGATGTCGAAAGCAACCTGTAAGTGGTCGAATACGACCACTTACACGCCACTGCCTTCCAAGGCACACCCTTAGGACAGACCATTTTGGGACCCACCAAGAATATCAAGAAAATCTCCAAGGCTGACTTGCAGCAGTACATCAAGACGCACTACCAGCCAGCGCGTATCGTGCTGTCTGGCGCCGGTGGCGTTGAACATGAGAAGCTTGTGGACCTTGCCAACAAGCACTTGGGTAAACTGAAGAACACAGCCCTTGACATCCCTGAAATCGCTCCCTGCCGCTACACCGGCTCCGAAATCAGGGTCCGTGATGACTCAATGCCCCTCGCTCATATTGCTATTGCTGTTGAGGGTGCCGGGTGGACTGATGCTGACAACATTCCTCTGATGGTTGCCAACACTCTTATTGGAGCTTGGGACCGCTCCCAAGGAGGTGGTGCCAACAATGCCTCAGTGCTCGCCCGTGCAGCATCCTCAGAAGGTCTGTGCCACAGCTTCCAATCCTTCAACACCTGCTACAAGGACACTGGTCTGTGGGGTATCTACTTTGTTGCTGAGCCCCTCCAGATTGAAGATATGGTCTACAACATTCAGTCTGAATGGATGAAGCTTTGCATTTCCGCTACTGAGGGAGAGGTTGACCGCGCAAAGAACTTGTTGAAGACAAACATGCTCCTTCAGCTTGATGGCACCACCCCGGTCTGTGAAGACATTGGTCGCCAGATGCTCTGCTACAACCGCAGAATTCCTATCCATGAGTTGGATGCTCGAATTGATGCTGTCACAGCCGCAAACATCCGTGATGTCTGCTACAAATACATCTATGACAAATGCCCTGCTGTTGCTGCCGTTGGTCCTACAGAAGGCTTACCCGACTACACCAGACTCCGTGCCGGCATGTACTGGCTTAGGGCGTAATATAATGTAATTATTGTCATAGATAATCTTTTAGAAATTTTATTTAAATCAGCCATGATCCAACACATTAAATCTACTGATCCCAAATGTCTTTTGTTTTATTGTATTATAAAACACTGTCTTTGGTGGAACATGTATTTATTATAGGCGAATAAGTGAAGGAGATGTAAATAAACAATTCTGTTTTCCAATATACATGTTTTTATTTATAAATTATGTCATAAATAAAATTTCCGAAGCCAACTCTTAAAGTTACATAATGTAATAGCGATCAAGACGAATTGAACAAGATTGCATAATACTAACAATATTTTACAATAGCCCAAATCAACAGCTAAACAACGCGTTATTCACACATTCACAGACCCCGTGGCTTGGGTAAGCTCTTTCTCTTGCACACTGGTAACACTGGGCTTGCGCACAGTGCTTGTCTTCCGTTTCTTGCCAAATGGCAACACCGGTTCGTTGTGGCTGATGAGGCTGGCCGAGGAAATGAATACGGAGATCTGCTCGTGCGTAGGGCAAGCCACTAAAAGCGTGTCTTCATATGAATAACCTCCATTGGTTAAAAGCTGCTCGATTTGCACGAAGTAGCCAACCACGTTGTTCTGCAAAAGAATTAATTTCTAGTTAGATTAATTTTCATCAACAAATTAACGTCACATGAAATGACGGAGTTTAATTTTAGGAAATGCCTAGGAATTTTGTTATCAGGCGGTATTTACGATCAGCCACCGACATAATACGTATGCAATTCCATGCTATCGGTAATTTAACTATAGCTTAGCATATGATTGGTGCGACAGTATGTCGTCGCGAGATAAGATTTCCCGTCTTTCACCATGTTTCACCACAAATATCGCCGCCGCAGGTTCAACGCCATACACCTATATGTAATATACCTAAGTCACGTGAGTAAAGTTCAAAGTCAGTTTTGACAATTTGGTGACGTGGCGTCTGAGTGGCAGCTTTTGTATTTGTCGTGACGTCGAAAAGGTTAATAAAATATGTCTACCAATCATCAGTAGAATCTAAAAAAATTTTAATAAATATGGCCGACTTTCCATAGTTTCCATAGCATTTGACGTCATTGACACATAGTTCACAGATGTCTTTTTACGTTAATACTAATAAATATCAATTAATTTTAACTAAAAATATACGTGAATAATACATGTAGAGGTGCATTCAGACCTAACAAGCATTAGCTAGCTATTCTATCCCCCACTCTACGAAATTCGATCGTTACACAAAACGTGATTCATTGATTTCGTAGAGTGGGGGATAGAATAATGAAAGCTCGTTTGGTCTGAATGCACCTTAATGTAATAAAACCAAGATTTAAAAAATAATCTTGAGACATTTTACACAAATCAACCAGGTCCCACGGTAAGCTCAATTAAGGCTTGTGTTGTGGGTACGAGGCGACGATATGTATAATAGATAGATACATATAGATACTTAAATACATAGACGGCCATGACCAAGGAACCAATATTTGTGATAAATAAATACACAAATAATGCCCTCGCCGGGATTTGAACCCGGAACCTCCAGCTTCATAGGCAGGGTCACTACCAACTAGGCTACAGAGGCTGACAAAAGATTGTGTTCTAAAAGTATGTGATTATGGAATGGAATGTTTTTAGGTTTGTTAACGTTTTTTTTATTCCACTGAAGATTCGTATATCCCTTACCCGAATAGGCCGAAACAGTATGAACTCGGTTTCTTTGTTAGCCAGATAAAGCTGCATGGACCGCTGCAACGCGGCGAGGTGAGCTTTGATCAGCCTCTGAGCTTCCTTCACGACCACCGCCATTTCTTCCGGGGAGGCCCAGGGCTGCGTCCGGATCTGGTCCGCTGGAGTGAAGGCTTGCACCTGGAAAGATAAACAATTTTTAGTGTTCCCTTGATTAAAACTAACCTTATTTTCGTGTTGTTTGTAAGTCATGAGCAGTTTTAGGGACTATTATAAAACTATAAAACTCTCGAGAATAGTATATTATGACACAAGTGCGAAAAACACGCTTTTGTACGTGTTTCTTACGACGTTTTTTAGTACAGATGGCCCTCCGAAGTTTTGGACCTGACGTAAAATAACCCACTTCTCGCACTAGAGCCTAAAAAGTACACCATCTGTACTAAAAAAAATATTTTTAAATGAACTATTATAACACAAGTTAAAATAATGTGAAACTACGATATAAATTACAAAACAACTTCAACCCTAATAGACTATTTCCCCCTCATTCTTAACCCTTAAATGCATGACCTTGACAAAGATTTATTCAAAATTGGGTTGTCAATAGAGTCGAAAATAGATGATGCATATATACATCACTATGCATTTAAGGGTTAAACGTCTCCTAACTTAGCAACCCGATATTTATAATTATATTATGAATAAGGGGGTTCTTCATTTACAATATACTATGCTCGCTAAAATCGCCTTATTTATAAAGAGCTAATCATGGAAATTTCGGCATATTTGAGAAGATGACACATTTGTCATCTGACACATTTGTGATTTGAGGCAAAATTACTAAAGTGTTAAAATTTTGTGAAGTGAACATACCTAACAATAAATCTACTCTCCATGCCCATAAACCTCTCACATCTCAAAACCGAGGATAATCTTTATTAGTTTAATATTGGTATTAAAATTACAACTAACCTTCTCAATAAAAGGAAGCAACGGCCCAGCCAAAATCTCAGTAGCATGCCTGATGAACATCTCACAGCAACTCTTCAACTGGCGATCCACCTCTTTCCTCGAATCCAGCAAATGCTCCTTCACCATCGGCGTACCTTCCAGCAAGAATTCCAATAAAGCATTATTGCTATTCAATGAGAATATCTGTTTAGGTCTTTGGAGTAACCCGTAGGCTGCGTTCTTCATATTACTGAAGTCTAGTGTGGTTTCCTTAATGACGAAATCGACTTGAAATGGTGCGATTTGCTCTCTGAGTATGAGGAGGTGTTTAATTTGGAAGAGTTCGCCGTCGATGTTGGTTTGTGTGGCGGAGATTTGTTTGCAAGCGCTGTCGAGGCTTTGAACGCAGAGGGAGATGGCTTCTTGTGCTAGGCCTTGGAAGACTTTCTTTTCTAGACACCTGTAATAGAAATCAATATAGTTATTTAACATGATAGTATAAGGGTGAATCCAAGGCCGTCTTTAACCTGGGCACCCAAGGATTTTGGGGCCCCAATCGAAAGGAAAGTAAACGTGAGAATAAATGTGAGGAAAGTTGTCGATCTTTCGGGGCCCCCCCCCTGAAGAAGGGGGCCCTGGGCACGTGCCCCTTGTGCCCTTATGGTAAAGACGGAATTGGGTGAATCAACTTTTTTCTGTCTGTTATTGCCATGGTTACGGTCGCCTGAGTCACGACTCAGGCGACCGTAACCAGCAATAACAGACAGCTGGTTTTATGCAAAATTGTGCCACTTAAACTATGCAAACATCATTTTTTCTGGTGTTAATAAGGCCTTTCCTTAATGGGCCACCTACAAACATGCACTACATGCATGCTTGCATAATTTTGAATAAAACCAGCGTGACTCAGGCGACCGTAACCATGGCAATAACAGACAGAAAAAAGTTGATCACCCATAGATAGGTCAGCTTTAGTAATTTGTAAAATTTGTAATTAATTTTGATAGTGTTTTGTAAAACGTATGTAACTGATCAATATCAGTCCTAGTCAGACCTAGTCTCTCAAACCAATTTTGGTACTGGCACAAATCCAAAATTGGCAGTAGGAACAAATCGCTATATGCATTTTTTTTATTGAGTCAATAACATAAGGAATGTTAGGATAAGAAAGAAAAGCTATGATTGTTCATTTTGATGCTTTTTCATTTTATACTACAGTCTGACTCGTTTACTGGCTCTCGGAGAAATCCTAATATACGTAATTAATCTTCATTGCACCTTAAAATAAAAGAAAAAGTCTCAAAACCTCTCTAACCTATCTCTTTAACTGTCTCATTCCCGGAGGATCCAATAGGCATGACGACTGGCAAGTCAAATCAGTCTTCAGGTCTTTTTTCGAACTGTCAAAATGATCGCCACTACGGAATTTTATATGAAATACTCAAAAGTGACGTCACGTTTGAGTACCGCCATATGACCTACTCTTTAAAGTTCTTTTCAAAATTTTCAATTTATTAAATAGAAGTTCTGTACAAAAATTACTGCAATCTACATCTCAGTAATAATTTCTTCGTGTATTCGTGTATAATGTTAAATAATTTATTTTAACTACAGTCATCATCCTTATTATCTAGCAACTCTATAAAGCCTAAAGCACGCGGCGAGAGTCCGACGCACAAAACATATTCTATTACACTCATTTATGCGATGTCTTTCTCATTCTACAGCATCCATCTCCACCGACTGCCAAACCCGACCTATAAATGAACAGTCACTAATGACTAAAACCTGAACTATAAATGAACAGTTACTAATGACTAAAACCCGACCTATAAATGAACAGTCACTAATGACTAAAACCTGAACTATAAATGAACAGTCACTAATGACTAAAACCTGAACTATAAATGAACAGTCACTAATGACTAAAACCTGAACTATAAATGAACAGTTACTAATGACTAAAACCTGAACTATAAATCAACAGTCACTAATGACTAAAACCTGAACTATAAATCAACAGTCACTAATGACTAAAACCTGAACTATAAATGAACAGTTACTAATGACTAAAACCTGAACTATAAATCAACATTCACTAATGACTAAAACCTGAACTATAAATTATCAGTCACAAATGACTAAAACCTGAACTATAAATCAACAGTCACTAATGATTAAAACCTGAACTATAAATGAACAGTCACTAATGACTAAAACCTGAACTATAAATTAACAGTCACTAATGACTAAAACTTGAACTATAAATGTGACTGCTCATTTATAGTTCAGGTTTTATAAATAAAGGAAATATTTACGTAAATCCACTGTATTCATGTTTTTATATTGCATAAACGCGTGTTCCTTCTGGATTAAATGATAATAAAATATTTTTGTTAATTGTCGTTACAAAACTGACATCGAAGTTAACTTTTTTGTGAGAGTTAAGCTAATTGGGTGTCCCTAGAAGTGAAAATGCCCTACTGACTAAACACTGTGTGAACAGTCACTAACGACTTTACGCGTGTTCTCGAGTGGCGACCACGCACTGGACGGCGCAGCGTGGGAAGGCCCCCCACAAGATGGAGCGACGACCAGGTAAATGAACACTTGAACAGTCACTAATGACTAAAACCTGACCTATAAATGAACAGTCACTAATGACTAAAACCTGAACTGTAAATGAACCGTCACTAATGACTAAAACCTAAACTATAAATGAACAGTCACTACCGACTAAACCCTGACCTATATAGCCTAGAGAGCGCGGCGAGCGTCCGTCGCACGGCCGGGTACCACATGCCGTGCAGGTCGGCGGCCGACGCGGGCGGGCGCTGCGCCTCGACCGTGAGCGCCGCCACCTCCGCCGACGTGGACGACACCTCCGAGCCCAGCGAGTTGCGCGACTCCGAGCGCTTTAGTAAACACTGACCTATATAGCCTCTCTAGGCTGAACTGAACTATAAATGAACAGTCACTAATGACTAAAACCTGAACTATAAATGAACAGTCACTAATGACTAAAACTTGAACTATAAATGAACAGTCACTAATGACTCAAACTTGAACTATAAATGAACAGTCATTAATGACTAAAACCTGATCTATAAATGAACAGTCACTAATGACTAAAACTTGAACTATAAATGAACAGTCACTAATGACTAAAATCTGATCTATAAATGAACAGTCACTAAAGACTAAAACTTGAACTGTAAATGAACAGTCCCTAATAACTAAAACCTGAACTATAAATGAACAGTCACTAATGACTAAAACCTGATCTATAAATGAACAGTCACTAATGACTAAAACTTGAACTATAAATGAACAGTCACCGTGAGTGCCGCCACCTCCGCCGACGTGGACGACACCTCCGAGCCCAGAGAGTTGCGAGACTCAGAGCGCTTTAGTAAACACTGACCTATATAGCCTAGAGAGCGCGGCGAGCGTCCGTCGCACGGCCGGGTACCACATGCCGTGCAGGTCGGCGGCCGACGCGGGCGGGCGCTGCGCCTCGACCGTGAGCGCCGCCACCTCCGCCGACGTGGACGACACCTCCGAGCCCAGCGAGTTGCGCGACTCCGAGCGCTTTAGTAAACACTGACCTATATAGCCTAGAGAGCGCGGCGAATTTTTTTATTATCCTGACTCTAGAGTCTCCTTATTCATAACTTCACTAACTACCAAACCTGACCTATAAAACCTAGAGAGCGCCGAGTGTCCGAGCACAAAACAAATTCTACATATTTCAATTTCATATTTGTTTGCGATTTGTGCCTCTCATTCTTCTAAACTCACCTATATTTAGAGAGCGCCCAGTGTCCGACTGTCCGACGCACAAAAACGTTTCATTCATTTATGCGATTTGAACTCATTCCACAGCAGTGACTGCCAAAACTGACCTATAAATGAGCAATCACTAATGACTAAACCCTGACCACCACCGTGAGCGCCGCCACCTCCGCCGACGTGGACGACACCTCCGAGCCCAGCGAGTTGCGCGACTCCGAGCGCTTTAGTAAACACTGACCTATATAGCCTAGAGAGCGCGGCGAGCGTCCGTCGCACGGCCGGGTACCACATGCCGTGCAGGTCGGCGGCCGACGCGGGCGGGCGCTGCGCCTCGACCGTGAGCGCCGCCACCTCCGCCGACGTGGACGACACCTCCGAGCCCAGCGAGTTGCGCGACTCCGAGCGCTTTAGTAAACACTGACCTATATAGCCTAGAGAGCGCGGCGAGCGTCCGTCGCACGGCCGGGTACCACATGCCGTGCAGGTCGGCGGCCGACGCGGGCGGGCGCTGCGCCTCGACCGTGAGCGCCGCCACCTCCGCCGACGTGGACGACACCTCCGAGCCCAGCGAGTTGCGCGACTCCGAGCGCTTTAGTAAACACTGACCTATATAGCCTCTCTAGGCTGAACTGAACTATAAATGAACAGTCACTAATGACTAAAATTTGAACTATAAATGAACAGTCACTAATGACCAGAACCTGAACTATAAATGAACAGTCACTAATGACTAATATTTGAACTATAAATGAACAGTCACTAATGACTAAAACCTGACCTATAAATGAACAGTCACTAATGACTAAAACTTGTGAACAGTCACTAATTATTAAAACCTGAACTATAAATTAACAGTCACTAATGACTAAAACTTGAACTATAAATGAACACTTGAACAGTCACTAATGACTAAAACCTGACCTATAAATGAACAGTCACTAATGACTAAAACCTAAACTATAAATGAACAGTCACTAATGACCAGAACCTGAACTATAAATGAACAATCACTAATGACTAAAACCTGAACTATAAATGAACAGTCACTAATGACTAAAACCTGAACTATAAATGAACAGTCACTAACGACTAAACACCGACCTATATAGCCTAGAGAGCGCGGCGAGCGTCCGTCGCACGGCCGGGTACCACATGCCGTGCAGGTCGGCGGCCGACGCGGGCGGGCGCTGCGCCTCTACCGGGAGCGCCGCCACCTCCGCCTACGTGGTCGACACCTCCGAGCCCAGCGAGTTGCGCGACTCCGAGCGCTTTAGTAAACACTGACCTATATAGCCTAGAGAGCGCGGCGAGCGTCCGTCGCACGGCCGGGTACCACATGCCGTGCAGGTCGGCGGCCGACGCGGGCGGGCGCTGCGCCTCGACCGTGAGCGCCGCCACCTCCGCCGACGTGGACGACACCTCCGAGCCCAGCGAGTTGCGCGACTCCGAGCGCTTTAGTAAACACTGACCTATATAGCCTAGAGAGCGCGGCGAGCGTCCGTCGCACGGCCGGGTACCACATGCCGTGCAGGTCGGCGGCCGACGCGGGCGGGCGCTGCGCCTCGACCGTGAGCGCCGCCACCTCCGCCGACGTGGACGACACCTCCGAGCCCAGCGAGTTGCGCGACTCCGAGCGCTTTAGTAAACACTGACCTATATAGCCTAGAGAGCGCGGCGAGCGTCCGTCGCACGGCCGGGTACCACATGCCGTGCAGGTCGGCGGCCGACGCGGGCGGGCGCTGCGCCTCGACCGTGAGCGCCGCCACCTCCGCCGACGTGGACGACACCTCCGAGCCTAGAGAGTTGCGCGACTCCGAGCGCTTTAGAGCACTCTCTTGTTGGATGGAGAGCGCGATTTGCTGGAACAGTCGAAGACAAAATAAGGGGTATACAAAAACGTTCAAAAATATGTCCCAGTGAACTCTAATTCTGTGAAATAAGAACGTCGTAACATATTTATGAACGGATTCTTTCGATACTTATTTTTGCACTTGACTGAACAAAAGGCTCTTTTACTATTTTTCCCTAGGTCCTATAAATTCGTCCTATTTGCAAAAAAAATGTATATAGTTAAAGGCCTTTAATGAAATAGTATTCTACATCAGAGGCCAGGAAAATGAGGATTTCGGCCAAGTTGGTATATACCGGATAGGTAACGAGGCCGAGAATCCGTTTTCACGCCGAGGCATGTATAGTCCTTTTCTCAAACATACAAATAAATACAAAAAAAAGAATGACAATGTTGTCGAAATTTAAAAAAAAGTTACTTTGCAGGCCTAGGCTTGAAAAGTGTTATGAGATTCCATTTCCATCCTAGTGAGTTACTGCGCCCTAAAAGCGATACTTCCGAGTCTATTTTAAGGAACGTAAAGACAATAAATATTTCATTGCATGTTTGAGAAAAAACACATACATAGTTAAAGGCCTTTAATGAAAACAAAATTTAACGTCATATTTTTTGTTAGAAGTTAAATGTGTAACAACTTTTGGCAGTGAAAAAAAAGCGACAAGTTCAAATTTTCTATGAGCGATCGCCAATGTGGTTGCATTTTTTAAATATGACACTTTTTTTGCAGTTGACAGTAGCCAACGGTTGTTAGACAGAGTACCCTTTCTGACAGAGTACTGACCCTCCACAAAATGAAACTGCTGTCAGAAAATAGGCTAGGCTAGATTAGAACTGTGACCCCCCACAAAATGAAACTGCTGTCAGAAAATAGGCTAGGTTAGGTTAGAACTGTGACTCCTTAGAAAATGAAACTGCTATCAGAAAGTAGAGGTTAGGTTAGTAATAATATGGCAATAATTGTTTATGACGTTAGAATATTCTGTTAAATATTATTGCAATTAATAATATGACTAACAAATAGTATGGCACTGTATGATTATATAAATATAAGGTAACGTTCGAATAAACAACCAGTACCATACAATTGTTATTGTAAACAAATCATTCGTATTTCGTGCAAATGAAATTCAGGCAATTTAGATTCGGGCATATAAATATTATGTTAACACCCAAGGAAAGAGTTGGGGTGGTGACAAATGTATTCTTACACCACACGGCCGTGTGAAACACGATTTTCTCATACAAGTATAAAATAAAACTGTGAAAGTCTTCATTGCAGTACCTCAAAAAAATCTGCTGATTTCTTCGTTTTAAGTGCCACATTTTCGAAACATTTCTTGATTTTAAATTGCAATTCACATGCCATTATTAACTAATTTGCACAGATAGGTACACTTAAAATTTTCTATAAATCGTATCACTTATCAGTTAATCATTGCTAATATTCGGAATACAATAAATAATTTTTCCATGTATTGACAATTTATCTCAAGTAAATATGACACTGACATGACATGAAAGGAAAATGTTACTTTATTAAGCAAGAGGTAAAAAATGCATTACGAACCTACATTGTCACATCAGTAGAAACAGTTTAAAATTAGTAGTATTTGTAGCAGGGATCGGATACCGGTTTTTTGTCCATACAAAAGAACGGTTCGAATTCCGTTCTTTTTCGTTCTTCGGCATATAAATTCTTCGCTAATTTATTTATTTAAAAATATGATGTTGGAAATTACATAAAATGTTAAGTACTACATAAAGAGTGTGAAACATTTTAAAATATTGAGCTATTTTGAGGTTTTTATAAAAAACCGGTTCCGATCCCTGATTTGTAGTATTATTTGATTTATTTTTGTATTCGATCTTCTTCTAAGGGTAGGTTCCATCACATAAATTATGTTTGTCTCGTACATGGATAATGGGATATTATGAATCCTAATAAAATATTCAAAATACGCGTACTACTGTAACAATCCGCCGTCCGTCTGTAACACCATGCCGTGTGGTGACGGCAGTAAGAATACATTTGTCACCACCCCAAGTCTTCCCGCCTGTGTCGTAAGAGCCGACTAAAGGATTGATGATGGGCATCGCCAATCCGCTTGCCCGGCGTCTATACGCATAGTTAATAGGAGAAGCCTACATCAAGCAGTGGACTGAGAGAGGCTGATGATATTGATAATGATGACTGTAACAATCAGCAGTCAGATAGTGTGGTAATTAAATTTTTGTTTACATTGTTGGATAACTATTTCCATCGTAAGCAATTTGTCCCAGTATTGTACACGTCGAGTGCACGTCGTCCAAATCCCTTGGAAAATCGACGCTTCAATCGTTCCAGTTTTAAATAAAGCTTACATCTATTATAATTCATAAGATTCATAAGTAAATTTTCCGAGTGCATACGACAAATCTTTTATAAAAAAAGATTTGTCGATGATGAATGATGAAGCAGATTGATGATGGGCAGCAGCGTTATCATAGTGGACACATTACTGCGATCGCCAATCCGCTTGCCCAGCGTGGCGATTATGGGCATTTACCTCCTAATGCGTCTATACGCATAGTTAAAAGAAGAGGCCTACGTCCAGCAGTGGACTAACATAGGCTGATGATGTGTGATGTGATACGACAAATCAAGTGGTGCCGGACGGCACAACAAGATAACAGGTGCATGTGTTCACGAAATTATCAGCATGTGTTCCAACGTTGGGCATACGCCTCTCCAATTTGTTTCCACACAGAGCGGTTGTCAGTTTCCTTCTTCCAAACTGGCCCTGCTATCTATTTTATGTCATCCGTGCCATCGGGCTGATGGTCTGCCCACACTTCTGCCAAGCCGGGGTATCCTAAAACGCGCTTGCAACTTCTATAAGGAAATTAAAGGCCAATTTACCTCCATCATAAGTAACTTGTCCGGGTACTGCAGATCGGGAGGAGCCGGTCGGTACAACAAGACATCAGATCACAGGTGCACGTGTTCACAAAATACGAGTCCTTCTTGTGCATTTTGGACTAAAACGCAGGCTTACTTGTTATAAACCTTATATAGGTAGGTACAACCATTAAAGGTCTTAAATCTTACCTCCATCATAAGTAACTTGTCCGGATACTGCAAATCTGGAGGAGCCGGTCGGTACAACAAGACATCAGATCGCAGGTGCACGTGGGCACGGAATACGAGTCGTTCCTGGGCGTCTTGGAGCAACTTACGGATGGGTGACTAATCAAGAACCTTTTTCTTCTTTATCAGCATGTATCCGCCTACCGTTGGGTATACGCCTCCCCAATTTACTTTCACACAAAGCGGTTGTCAGTTTCTTTCTTCCAGCTTAGCCCTGCTTTTATGTCATCCGTGCTATCGGGCTGATGATCTGTGCCAAGCCGGGGTATCCTAAAACGCGCTTTCACCTTCTACAAAGAGATTAAGGGTCAATTTACCTCCATCATAAGTAACTTGTCCGGGTACTGCAGATCGGGCGGCGCCGGTCGATACAACAAGACGTCAGATCGCAGGTGCACGTGTGCACGGAATACGAGTCGCTCCTGGGCGTCTTGGAGCAATGCGCGGGCGCACGCTCCTAGTGCCGCTAGCGTCTCCGCTGGGGATAGATAATATACAGGGTGTAATCGATAAGTGTTTACAGGCCATAATTCCGTAAATATGAGAGATATCAGAAAACTTTTAACTGATTTCGAAAGTACGTTACCCAGCGAGTAAAATTACATTAATAACTTTTTCTAAATAGATGAAGTAATATTAAAAATACTAACTTAAAACGCTCCCATACATTTAGTATGACGACTCACAGACTTAAAGAAGGTCGGGTGTCGTAAGAGATAAAACTGATAGAGATTCGTTTTTTGTACGAATACATTGTAATAAAATAATAATACTACCGTTTATTAAATAATGAATGTACCATTTATTCTTAAATAAAAAAAATATTCGTATTAAACTAGTCTTTGAATGAACAGTTACGTACTAAATGTATTGGAGGGTTTGAAGTTAATATTTGAGAAATTTCTGATTATATTTCAAAAAAGTTATTAGTGTAATTTTACTCGTTGGGTAATGCACTTTCGATATCAGTTAAAAAAAATCTGATATCTCTTATATTTACGGAATTATGGCCTGTAAACACTTATCGATTACACCCTGTAGATATTGAGAACAATCACTCGGGGACAAGTCAATGTGCACCTAGGGAGGTAAGTATGGTATTACTAACGAGAGTGTTAGAAGCCCGACGTCGTAGGCAGAGGGCTATTAATGACTCGAGTTTGTATTCCGCTTACAAACCGTGATGCATACAATGTTTTTCATCACAATTGCCGACAAAAAAAGTTTTAAAACAAAATATTAGTAAATGACGTACTGATATTTCTATAACTTCCTAGAGAATTTCACTTTTCTAGTACTCCCGCTATGCATGCAAGCAATGGCGCGCTTAGACAGCAAATGTGATGAATTAGAATGTCCACCTAGGGAGGTAAGTATTTGTCAGCCTCCGTAGCCTAGTTGGTAGTGACCCTGCCTACGAAGCTGGAGGTTCCGGGTTCGAATCCCGGCGAGGGCATTATTTGTGTATTTATTTATCACAAATATTTGTTCCTTGGTCATGGCTGTGTCATGTATCTAAGTATCTATACGTATCTATCTATTATATATATCGTCGCCTAGTACCCACATCACAAGCCTTAATTGAGCTTACCGTGGGACTTGGTTGATTTGTGTAAGATGTCCCAAGATATTTATTTATTGTTTAAGTATGGTATTACTAACGAGAGTGTTAGAAGCCCGACGTTGTAGGCGGAGGGCTATTAATGACTCGAGTTTGTATTCTGCGACCGTGATGCATACAATGTTTTTTATCACACTTGCGGTTTTTCCGTCCGAAGTTTTAAGGTGGTTCGTTTTTCATACTAATATATTTATTCAAATATGGGTAAATGGAGCATAGTTTTACAATGAAATCACTTAAATCGACAATCATTTTTATATTTGTTTGCGGCAAATTATGTTTCTGTAATATAAAGGTTCGAATAATAGCTTAAATTAGTACTTTATTTTAATAAAGATTTGTCAATATGTGGGTGAACGACGACAGTGTCATACACCAATCTTACGTTCGGTGTATGCGTTGGAAAGCGACGTTGCCAGTTGGCTGAAAATGCTACGTTGCCGCTCTGCCTTAACGCATTTTGCGTTATTTATTTTTCAACAATATCAAACGCAAGCGTTGCTAATGTTGCCATATAGGCCATATCCCCACGCAAAAGCCGAACGAAAGACCTTTTATTATAGAAAATATATCTATACATACTAGTTACATTTAATGTTTTTATAATAGATGTGCGTACTAAATGATAATCTCGTGGAACTGAACGTAAAACCTATTTGGCAAGGCAACACTAAATTCAAACGTCACTCTGATTCTAAATCACCGGCAGTACTTTATCGTTTTACCATTTGTTTATACCTACAAATCCGAATTGACGATAAATTGCCTACGATTGTTTGAAATATCTCATAGCGTGCAGTGATTTACATGAGGATTTATTATACGTTTGTATATTATGTAGCCACAAACGTCCCGGAAAGGCTTTAAAAACCACCGATACTCGGGCCTGAAAAAAACTTGTAAGCGAAGCCTTGGAGAAATGATACCTACTATATTACGGAGAAATCTAAAGGTAAGTTCTGTAGAGGCTGACTCGCTGGATATCTTTCCTCCCCGTATTCAAACAGTTTTTTTTATTATATATTTCCACTATTATTATAACAAAAATGTTTCGATGTTTATTGTTTTCGCAACAACTGCTCCTCGGATTGGAATAAGGAAACTTGACATGTAGATAAATAGTAATATATATTATATTATAAGATTTTTACATAAATACCGGAAACGTTAGTTTCCCGAGGGATGATGAGTTCCAGGCCTTGAAATTTTAAAAATATAACCATTTTGTATAGATACTCACTGAACCTGTTTTGAACCCAGGTTCCCTTCCTAACTTCGCAGTCAAGTTCACCACCACCTAACTAGACAAAGCTGAAATGTATTTTTTATTCCAGTAATCATCACACACCATTTTGACGATGAGTATTCTGATTTCAGATCCAGGGCCAACTGCAGGTATCACAATATGTGTAGATGCTTCAGGCTCACTTCCAAGCAACACACACAACGTCAAGAAATCTTCCTATATCCATGTATAAAACCAGAAAAACGTAAAACAGAAATAATAAATAAAAATAAAATGATATGATATATTGATTTAAACTTTCACGATTATCACTCATATTTTAAAAATGATATGATGTAATAAATAAAACACTGAATTTATAAATTGATCTGTTTTCTTTATCTATGTATTCCGCACGTGATTGGAATGGGAAGGAATCTAATAATTAAAGTGACTAGAAATATCTAATATAATTATATCTACATATGAAAACTTATCTGACTGAAGTCATCGAATAGATTCCGTCCCAATCTGATTGGACACCTATTAGGTTAGAACTTCCAGGCCCGTTTTTAGTAGTATGGGCTATTTCAAACTGACCATGCAAAAAATACCGGAACTGGATGCCATAACATCACCTGAAAACGTTTTTGGTGAGTAAATATATAAGGTCACCAAAATTAAACCTAGGTTGGTAGTTCAGGGACCAATACCACAAAACTTTACAAGCATACAAATCTACAAAATTTACAATTATTTGTTTTAGAATTTATACAATTTTGTAGAATTATACGCTTGTAAAGTTCTGTGAGATAGGCCATAGATTATTTATTTATTACTGAAATAAACGTAATTATAGGTAAAGTATCATTAAAAAAAATAAAAAGTCATGTAATGTTAAGTAAAAAATATATTGAAATTACGAGATTTGAACCTTGGTCCTAATGAATGTGCGTCAAATGGTCATCCAACTAGCCTAATCCAAGTTCAATACACGATCCGAAATTAGCAATCGGTTTCGTAAACGAATAAGGGTTTGAATGTGTGTGTGCATACTGCGCAGCCGCGGCAGCGTTTCGTATTTATTCAAATAAACTTATTTTGTAACTTAAACCTCACCTGAAATTTAGTTGGCCACATTAGAAACAGCAGTTTATTTGCGGCAAACATATTACTTATTAAAAATATTTCTATTATCATACATAAAATATAAAAATACGTAGAATTCGCGCCACCTTGGCACTATAACGCCATCTATTGGCGTTGTAGTGCCTAGCTGACCGTGACATTCCACCTTAAGATAAAATATTATTAAATTACGTACTAACATTCCTATAACTCCCTAGGGAATTTCACTTTCCTATAACTTCCGCGATGCATACAAGCAACAGCGCGCTTAGAAAGCAAGTGTGATGAAATAGTACTTAGTTGTGGAGACGATCTGAAAGGACACCTGTCACCAATGTAGTTGGAAATTAGAATTTATGAGGTTTATTTTACGGTAGTACATTTTTGAAAGACCACATAGAGCCGCGTTTCCACTTAGTGTTCTGAGCAAGCATTCGCTTGTTCGTGGGCTGACGAACGAACATTTTGCTATGTTAAATCCTGTTTTCATCTGCTCAAGAACGAACGAATGCTCGCTCAGAACACTTATTGAAAACGCGGCTTTAGGGATTTAATGAGAACCAAATTTAACGTTTTGCGTTTTTTTAACACTATTTTGTGTTACGAAGTTGTAAATGGCTAACTTTAACATAACAATGGAAACAATCGTGATTTTATTTTCATTAAGCCCTTGATTACGGGTAACATTTTTAAAACGACATCGATAATATCAAAATTACCAATAGCAATTTATGGTCACAAGTTGGCTAAGTGAAGTAAATTTTGAATCCCATTATCACTTACGGTCATTGTTAACTTGTTCCTCCAAAACTTCGACTCGGAGAATAACGCAGAGCTCAGCGAGGGTTTCCAAATGGTTGATGTGGATGATATGTGGCCGCAGCGTCTCGTATAAACCGTTGCATAGGGACTGCAAATACTCTCTGAAAAGATACGAAAACTATGAGAAAACGACTCAACCCATAAATCTATATGGATTATAAATTATAGAACATTTTTGACGTGACAACGTCTTATAAATTGGTTTGCCGGGTGACACTTCAAGAAACTGCGTTACGCTCCGCTCACGTTATGCGCTCACAATGAGAGCGAGTGACAGGCACGCGTCCCTTCCACTCGGGCATGGTTAGCCCGCCTAAGAGCGTTGTCACGTAAAACTTTCGCCCGTATACCGACTTTACAGGCAACCAATTTTTTATTATAAGGTAGTCACTCAATAAGAGATTTTTACGAAAACTGTTAAACCAAATGTTACAACTAGTAATGCCAGTCTCGATTTATAAATACGACTCCATAAAAAGTATTACATAGTAATTTCAAGTAACTAACGTTTTGTAAAATATTTCTATAGGTTTCAAGAAGGTTTAATGGAATTTATTTGGTTTATCGTACAATCTACACTGTATCCAACAGTTCTGCTGTCAGTAAAAAAGGTAAAAAATAATGTGTTTAGCAGGTATAGGTTGGAGGACAAAGAACTCAGGGACGTCAACCTTAGGGTTACCTTAGGGTTATATAAAAATAATAGTTTATAAGTATAAGTATAGGTATTACTAACAATAGATCTTAAGTTTTTGTAGTGATAAGTTATGTCATAAGTACTAACACTCTATGGATGTTAAATCTGAAATAAATTATTCTTTCTTTTTATTTTATTTAGGGATGTCCTACGGTTCGGTGAGCGCGAGGAGGGAGAAGGAGCCGCGCAGCAGCGAGCAGTGGTCGCGGTACTCACTGTATAGCGGGGCAGCGGTGCCGGAACAGTGGTCGCGGTACTCACTGTATAGCGGGGCAGCGGTGCCGGAACAGTGGTCGCGGTACTCACTGTATAGCGGGGCAGCGGTGCCGGAACAGTGGTCGCGGTACTCACTGTATAGCGGGGCAGCGGTGCCGGAACAGTGGTCGCGGTACTCACTGTATAGCGGGGCAGCGGTGCCGGAACAGTGGTCGCGGTACTCACTGTATAGCGGGGCAGCGGTGCCGGAACAGTGGTCGCGGTACTCACTGTATAGCGGGGCAGCGGTGCCGGAACAGTGGTCGCGGTACTCACTGTATAGCGGGGCAGCGGTGCCGGAACAGTGGTCGCGGTACTCACTGTATAGCGGGGCAGCGGTGCCGGAACAGTGGTCGCGGTACTCACTGTATAGCGGGGCAGCGGTGCCGGAACAGTGGTCGCGGTACTCACTGTATAGCGGGGCAGCGGTGCCGGAACAGTGGTCGCGGTACTCACTGTATAGCGGGGCAGCGGTGCCGGAACAGTGGTCGCGGTACTCACTGTATAGCGGGGCAGCGGTGCCGGAACAGTGGTCGCGGTACTCACTGTATAGCGGGGCAGCGGTGCCGGAACAGTGGTCGCGGTACTCACTGTATAGCGGGGCAGCGGTGCCGGAACAGTGGTCGCGGTACTCACTGTATAGCGGGGCAGCGGTGCCGGAACAGTGGTCGCGGTACTCACTGTATAGCGGGGCAGCGGTGCCGGAACAGTGGTCGCGGTACTCACTGTATAGCGGGGCAGCGGTGCCGGAACAGTGGTCGCGGTACTCACTGTATAGCGGGGCAGCGGTGCCGGAACAGTGGTCGCGGTACTCACTGTATAGCGGGGCAGCGGTGCCGGAACAGTGGTCGCGGTACTCACTGTATAGCGGGGCAGCGATGCCGGAACAGGCGGGAGTGGAGGGCACACTCGTCGGCGCTCGCGTGAGCGAGGAGGGAGAAAGAGCCGCGCAGCAGCGAGCAGTGGTCGCGGGTGGTTGCGGCGCGGAGGGCGGCGGCGGTTGGCGCGCCGGCCACCAGCGCGCGGCGCCGCGCATACTCGTATTGGATGTCGGAGAGCAATGATTGGTACCTAGAAAGGAAACATTGACTAGACAAGTCACGGAACAGGGTGCTTAGCCAAGCCAATCGCTAGCGCTTCATTTTTTTTTTTATTATACCACGTCGGTGGCAAACAAGCATACGGCCCGCCTGATGGAAAGCAGTCACCGTAGCCTATGGGCGCCTGCAACCTCAGGGTGTCACATGCGCGTTGCCGACCCAATAAAAATAACGTTGGCACAACAAAGTGGCTCCACTCCACCTGATCGTAAGTGAAAAGTAGAACCCAAATCGCGGCGGCAACGAACAGGAGACAATCAGTAACCTGTTAGTTGCCACCGCCTTGCTGGCCCGCTAGATGCTGGTAAATACACCGGCTGACCCCGAAACACGGCAAACACGAAGGTAAGTCATTTCACGGGCGTTTACACCGAATGTAAGGTGGTAGCCAACCAGTCGGGTACTAGTAAAAATACCCTACCACCGGCTGAGAAGCTGGTTATTCAGTATTTCCCTTAGTCGACTCCTACGACACCCACGGGAAGAGAGGGGCGGTGATTTTTCATCGTTAATCGCAGCTCGCAGCTACAGATGTAGTGAGAAATGACTTGCCTTCGGAAACGTTCGTCAACGTCATGCTGTTTCAGTCTATCTCACTGAAACTGACAGTAATAGCTGTCATGCTACTTCAGTCAGACTCGGTGACACTGCCTGAAACAGCATGTGTTTACGAACGTTTCCGAAGGCAAGTAATTTCTCACTACACCTGTAACTGTCTTTGTCGCACTGATATGAAAGAGTGACAGAGAGGGAAAACTACGTTACGCTACTAAGCGCTAGCGATTGGCATCTTGGCTAAGCACCCAGGTGAATCACGCATCTCCATGGGTCACTAAATCAGCGTCACGTAGTGAGTTCCACTAGAGGGACCTACTGCGGGATATCATGCTGAGTGAAGACGTTTTAGCGCAATTCACTGTTCACATGTTTTGAATGTTATTGTATTTGGGTCAATCATTTTTTTATGTCACTCGTTGCCATGGTTACGTTCTCCTGGGTCACCCTTAAAATCACAGTTTAAAAGCATTCAAATTGACAAAGCTTTGACTTTTTTTGTCAGTTATGTGGCCCTTCCAAGGTGGGTCATCCACTCACCATGATAGTAGGGTGTGCATGATACTTTCGTCTAACAAACTATCCCACTGTTGTCCCCTGGGTGATGTGACAGATAACAAAAAAAAAGTGATTGACCCATTTACAACCAACCAAATTTTTGTTTTGTGCTAGTAAACATTTCTTCTGAGATTCTTCATTTGAGCTTAGCTTAGGACCCTCGTAAGGCAGGTTTAAAGCCCGCGGTCCTACCTGTAGTACATATTAACGGCAAACAAAAAATTCTATAAAATTAACACAAAGCTGCATTTGTCTTGACTTGTACAATTTTCGGACAAACTGAAATCAACTTTATTTCCTGTGTCCGTGTCAAATTTTAAATATTTGAGATTTTTCTCCTGTATGACTAAGCCTTATATTATGTTTTGGAGGGACGCTCGGCCGAAATTGAGCGAGCTGTCGAACATTTGATGTGCTAATTTAGACATTCACGCCAATAACTGGGCCTTAGGAAGATATGTATTTTTATTCTTATCCTTCACAATTGTGCGATTTAAATAGAAAAAAATATATAATTAGTTCATCTGAAATAATCCCTAATTACAAATAGCAGAGGCAAAAATCTCCTTGAAAAATAGGTGCAAATCTATTCATCAACATTAGGTATACATGGATACTTACTCGGGGCTCTTCTCCGCACGAGCTTCTATCTCTTCAATCACCATTTTTAACTTGGGGACGGTGGCCTGAAACTTGCCGAAGTAAACAGCATACGCTGTGTCCATGTTTTCCTGAAAAAGAACTGTTGTCAGCCGAAAGACGTCTACTGCTGAACGTAGGCCTCCCCAAAGATTGCCACAAGGACCGGTCCTGCGCCACCTGCATCCAACGGACTCCTGCGACCTTAACCAGATCATTAGTCCACCTTGTGGGGCCCTACCCACTTAAGTTTAGCGATTCGGAGAGCTATATCGGTTACTCTGGTTCTGCTGTGAATTTCTAATGCGATGTCGCAAAAAACTCTAGGATATCCCTCTTCATTGCCATTTGGGTGACTTTGATCCTTTTCAGTGCCGTATGCACTGCGGAATATTGGCCGAAAAGATGGACGAATGGATTTGCATTGGACGAATGTCGAATAATTACCGAGAAATATGTGAACAGTTTAATAAAAAAACGTCCCACTTTCTCACTTGCACTAAACGTGTTTAGACATTTAATTCGTATAGATCGACACCAATGTTGTCGCAGAAATAAATAAAATAAAGCAAAATTTGTATAAATATATTTAGACAGTGGTATATTTAAGATTTATAATGTTTTACAGCAGGTTTATATAAAAAAATGTTAACATGATTAGCTAAGGTCATGCCAGCAGCCCAGCACGGAAGTTCATAAACAGTTAATAAAAATGCTCAAACTTATAACCCGAACGAAGGTAATAAGTTTGAGCATTTGGTAGGGAGCGCCACTTTGTTCTAAACCTTCGTGCTCGTAAGTCGTAACATATCTTGGTCTGTTATACCTAAATGTGTTCTACATCATTTTATCTGTTAGTAATAATAATATTGATTAAATTTTAAGGCATCTGTATTGTGAACACTTCTTTGGAGTTTATACCAATACTCTCATCGACAAAGTGGGACGATTTTACTAAAACGTCCCGTTGGGCAAAACATTTTATATGATATGGTGACTTATGCAATAATACCTGTTCGCTAGCATCCTCGTCCTTTGGCGACAAGACCTGTTCCGTAGCGTGATCCAGCACGTGGGTGACGTACGAGCGTATTAGGGAGATGGCTCGGCTTTGCAGGTGCCGGTACTTCACTAAGTAGGTGTGCGACTCTTTGAAAGTGCTCTGAAATAGATAGTATGTGAGTGAAACGTCCCACTTTGTCCCTAACCGTATTTTTTTACGATATTGATGAATATTTCATAAAAAGATACAGGCTAATTTCGTCCATAACATCATCAGCTTATCTCAATCCACTGCTGGACGTAGGCCTCTCCTCTCCTATTAACTATGCTATGCGTACAGACGCATTAGGAGGTAAATGCCCATAATCGCCACGCTGCTGTGCAAGCGGATCGGCGATCGCATTAATGTGTCCACTATGATAACGCTGTTGCCCGTGCCCATTATCAATCTTATATCAAAGAATGGTCAGTAACACATCAATCCCATAGTCGGCTCTTACGAGGCTCGCGGGAAGAGTCGGGGTGGTGACCAATGTATTGTTTCAACCGTCACCACACCCGTTACCGCCGTCCATAAGGTCAGCAAGGACGTTTTTGAAAACGGCTAACGTAATGTAGACCTAAAGGTAACTAGAATGTGACGTACTACCGCTACCGTCTTTAGGGTACCAAAATAAAAAAATATTAACTTATCATCATATAGATTACTGAACAATTAGGGGTAATCAAAACTTATTGCAATACAGCGAGGAAATGGCGCTAGCATCCTCGGTACAATACAAATCCATAAAATACAAAAAAGCCAAGTAATGGTAAATTCAAGCTTCCTTCTATACTTGTTTTGTGTTTGAGGTTTCTTTACATTGTTTGCATCTAAATCAATAGATTTTAATCAAGAAAAACCATCTTCCTAATATGTATAAGAACCTAAAGGGTAATATGACGAAAGAGTGTAATGTAAGTGACCAATTTCTAGGGTGTTTCTTCATTAATTGTGCCAATTTAACTGTTATTATATCTAGATATCAAAATGATAGTTATGTATATATTGTAACACTTAAATTTGGATCATAATATATAAATAAAATAGACAATGAAATGGTCACTTTAACACTTTCATTGCGCACGAGTGCTACGCGCTCCGATCGTAGCTGATCCCGTGATTTTTCCACTTTGTAGCGAAAATGGACCTCCCACAGAGAACCCGAGTTCCCCGCGCTCAAATTGTTAATTAGTTACATGGATTTACTGCAAAGGTATTATGTTATTAAAAATATATATAAATTACATTAGTCCTCATATAGTCCAAGCACTCGTCAATCTTAGCCAGCAAACTGAAGAATGCCTCACTGTTGACAGACATTGTGGTGCTGCTGAGCCGCTGCGACAGGTGCTCAACTTGGGTGAAGTAGTGCAGTCTGTGTCTGATGTCATCGCCTGAATGCAACATTATTAAGTTATTCCGCTACAAATGTATCCCTACAAGATCTTAGACAACTAAAGGTCACCACTAGGGTTGCCAGACATATGGTAATATAAAGTATTGTACTTTATTTTAACACTATGTATTTTACAATTTAAAAGATGCATAAAGTAAGCTACAATACTTTAAGGGTCCACGGAAAAAACATGTCCAGTGCTTAAAAAAATCAGGGCTACACCTTATTCTGTTAAAAGTAAGGTGGTTTTTGCTTCTGTAATTTGAATTGACTAGACATGTTCTTTACGTGGACCCTTCACTTTATTTTAAACTTAATTGGAAACTTACTTAAATAGCCAGTAATATCCTATTATCGTCCAGATACTGTATTTTTCCTGTGAGTATTTTTTCAATTTTGAAACTGACATATACTGTATATCTCAAAACAAAATCTGCCAACCCTACCCTAGTCACCGCAGATTGTTGATCAATTTATAATTTCATATTAGTGAGTTTTGGTTGTTAACCAACAAAACATTGTATAATACTTAAAAGTTTGAAGCTGTCCATTCAATTCTTATCAAATTATTTTTACTATTTCATACTATGAAAAAGAATATCTATTGAACATTTACAATGTGTCCAAAATAACATTAACCAAAGTTTACCTATGCTGGAGAGTTTGTTTTGGTCTGCCAGTAACTGTTCACTCATTGTGTGCAGTGCATTAGTCTTGTCTGACACTAAGTTATACTCCTCGGATAGTTTTTCCAAATCTGACATTGTGGCACCAATCTGAAAAGTAGTTCAGTTAGTGAATATAATATAACATATATACCTATGAGTTACATACTTTGTCCATCTTTCACTACTATTTTTCTTAAAAATCAAAAAGATTATTCACAAAATTATTTAAAAATGTATATATACAGTAGAATCCGGTTACAACGACGTCGAAGGGACCGGCCATATTACGTCGCACTAACCGGAAGACGTACTAAACGGACGGAATATTTTTATTTCATTTATTTCAAATAGGTAGGTACGTATACGCATAACTGTCTACATTATGTTAGGGTACATTTCGGATCGGAGAGGAAAAAAATATTTATTCGTTTCACGTACATATATATAATAATTTAGAATAAAAACGAAAGTAAGTATGAATAATTTAAATATAATCATTATACATATTATGTAGTTTTTTCATAAATTTAATCTTAATTATGTACCTACTTAAATGTCAAATTTAGGATTTAACAAAATACATAATTGTTCTTGTACATACGGTACCACTTAACAAAATATAATTTTAGCTTGAAACATTGTAAAAGTGCCGAATCAATCTCTTCTTGAGATGAACCCCTCACGCGTTTAGGCTTTAAATCATTTGCATTGAACAAAGGTTCTATTTTGTGTTTGTTTTTCTTGATTGTAAATATTGTCGAATGAGTTACGCCGAACTCTTTCGCAATCGTTACATTGGACTCGCCAGCTTCTAAACGCTGTATATATTACCTATACGTTTTTCTTCAATGGAAAAACACTTTCCTTTGTACAAGCCATTTCCGTATGCGTACTCTTAACTAGGGTTGCCAACCAGAGATCCCAGATATGCGGGACATTCGCGAATAAATTGCGGGACCTCGCTATAAAATGCGGGACGGGAAGAACGACATTGACATTAAAAAAGCAATGCTTAGTTTCAGATTGGTTCAATTTAGATGCAATCATTCATATTTTGGTAGTTATACACGGTCAGTGCACGGTGCTCGCGGGCTATAGTCACGGACGTCGTGGTACATCCAAATTAACATGATGCAATCTTGAATTGCTTTCATATACGTATTCATATTACTATTTTAGTATTTCCAGTTTAGTATTCCCTGAAAAGCGGGACAATCGGCGTCCCGCGCGAACCCTTTGCGGGACTCGTACTTTAGGGCCCCAGAAACGGGACGTCCCGCATATAGCGGGACAGTTGGCAGCCCTACTCTTAACCGACAAATTACTAACGTAAATACAAACGGTACAAAACAATCACATTTAGGGTCGAGATTGCTTCTTATCCACATTTATTTTGTAAATAAATAGTTTAAAAATCTTCGCGTCGTCGTTTTAACCGGATAAGTTTTGATGAAATTCCGTCGCTAAAAGCAATCAGTCGTTCTAAGCGGAGTCGTACTAAACGGATGAACTTTCTTAGTGGCTCGTATGAAAACCAACCGTATGCCTATATTTACGTCGCTAAAAACGGCTGGTTGTTGTAAGCGGAGTCGTACTAACCGGATTCTACTGTATTTAAGTATATGTAATAAATTTATAGTGATAAAAAAATATGTTTAAAATGTATCCCTGCTCTAGACATCCACAGTCTGTGTTTTGAATTGCAAGTTTCAATTTAAGGCAAAATAACTAGCTAAGCTCTTTTGTAATTTGAATTTATTCAGACAATTCTTAAAAAGTATTGTATGTACCTGATTATTCAAGGCAACACACTCATTTCTTCTGTCCTCTAACTGCTTGTAATAAGCCTTGTAAGGGGCGTCAGCCTCCTCTACGTTGCTCTCACAGAGGCTCTCGTACCACTCCAGAAAATCGTATGTTGTGTCTACCGGGGCAGTAACGCTTTTGTCGACATCCTCTGCTGTACTAGCTTGTACATTATTCTAAAATGATAACAGTTGATTATAGAAGCAATAAAATTCCTTATATAACAAAAAAATCATGTAAATAATAAAAAAACATAACAAAATACAAACATCATCAGCCTCGGTCGGTTCGCCTAGCAATAGAGCTTCTAAATCTAGTATTGCTTCCCTTTGAGAAGATGTAAGTGGTGCTAGAGGATTTGTAGGAGATTCCCATAGTAACAATCTGCTTTGAATTTCTTTTAAACTCATGTTATCCATATTTTTGATGCACCAACCAAAGTACAGCAGAATACACACAGGATTGTTGACGTTGGAATTAATTTGACAGTTTGATTGACACTACAGGATGCGTTCAATTTTAAGTAGATACAGTATTTAAGGTAGAAAACACAGAAATATATATTTAAACTCATGTTCCTGTTAATCAATACAGAAATTAACGTTTACATAATTGCAGGCATACATTATACTGAAGAGTGAAGGTGAAGCTATGGTGAAGCTGATTGAATCAGAGTCAAAAGATGCCAAAAATCACATTTACTGCCATCTAGTGGTGAGTAGCATAGGCACGGAGTGGTTCCATTCCTTTGATAGATGGCGCTTATACCATAACAGAGATAGTGCAATCATGTGTTTAGTTAGATGATTTAGATATTTAGGTTTTTCTAAATACCGAAGCGTTATTAACGTTTTTAGATTTGCATTAAGTGTTTTTATAAATACTACAATATCGACAAAAATTTTGAAAAAAGTAAATAATCAAATCACATGCAATTTTGATTATACTGCCATCTAATAAATATTCGACACATTGCTACTGACGGATATAAGCAAAAATTCAGTGATTATTCTCATAATTCAACAGAGGGCGCTTTTTACATTATTTAATAGGTTAAGCCGTATTTTGCGATGGACGAGTATAAAACAATAGTACTACTGGTGGGACCGTGGTTTGCAATGACTAGGAGCCAAATTGCGCCTTGGGCCTTAGGAGGCTCGATCTTATGAAAATCAGGAAAAATGTACCGTTAAAATTAAGGTCGTTTTTTCTTCTGAAATTTAAATTTACTAGACATGTTCTTTCCGTGGACCCTTCAAATATTGTAATCCTGAAAATAAATGTATAGAATCAAGAATATTCCGCTACTGTAAGAATATTCTTAAAAAAGGTTAATAGTTAAGGTGGTAAGGTGATCATGATTTCTGTGTAAAATTATACAGGGTTAGTGATAAAAAAGAAGATAATTACCTACCAACATTACTTAAATATAAATTTTCTACGTAGGTACACTTCACTTTCCAACCTTTCTATTTTCCGGATACCTAACCATAGATATACTTATGGTTAGGTATCCGGAAAAAAGCTGCAAATGAAGGGCCCACGGAAAAAACATGTCCATCCAGTGCTTTAAAAAATCAGGGCAAATTTACACCTTATTCTGTTAAAAGTAAGGTGGTTTTTCCTTCTGTAATTAAATCACACTAGTATAAGTTATAAATACCTACGCAAATGCTCATACTTTATTTAGTTATTTTTGTTCAAAACTACAAACAGAATTTCGCATTTTACATTAATTAACCGAGTAGAGAGGTAAGCACTTAAAATAAATTCTTGGCAAAGCTAGTAAACCAGTAGTTTCATCAAAACAAGGAAGGCACACAGGTGGATGGTCTCAGTTTACAAGTAGGTAGGTAAAGTAGGTAATTTGACTACAGGAAGTTTCGCACTTAATCTATTTCCTTATTCCTCAGAGAGCATTTATTTTAGGATTCCGATTAGGTATGTAACTTTATTTTTGTATTGAGCATTTAACTCTGCGAAGTAATATTGCAATATGAATAGATGTTCATATCTTGTTGTCGCGGCTTCTCAAAATAAAACCTAGAAAGAGCAGATTTTTCATTTACTCAATAGGGACACTTTTATTCCCTATAGGGACCAAATACTTAGGTACTATCGTACTTTAGGTACCTGACATCAATTTTTTTTTCTCGAATCGGATGTCGGTTACTGTAGTAAAAGTTCATTATTCCATAAATTTGAACGGTGAATAAAATAATCAACCTGTAGTAGCGTGAATGCAGTAACTTTCATCGTTCTCTCTAAATCCATACAAATATAACAAATGCGAAATTCACTGTCTGCCTGTACCTCTTTCCGCTGGACTGATTTTGTAGAAATTTGGAGATCGTTTGATACCCGAGAAAGAACATAGGATATTTTTTATTGTATTTTCATTCATTTGTCATACCTATATTTCTGAAAACAATCATGCAGCTGAGTATGGTTGTACAGGTGTGAACAGCATGTTCCATTAATGGTTAGGTAATCACCATAATCTTATCTTCATCAACCAAATTCTTATTTGTTTTTCGAGAGCGGATATTTGTCTATTCTGCAAGATACCTATTTTGTAAGCTAGGCAAAGCTAGCTAGTGAAAGATCCATAAGAGGCTTTTTGACTATATGTTAATGAGTGTGCTTTCTATTATACAGGGTGACCAATTGAAATGGGTCAGTATTAAAAAACTACAAGATATTAAGAATTCTGTTCTTAACAACCATGGAGAGATTTTAGTGGGAATAAACACGACGATCATAGATATTAAATATAGAAGTTACTTCACGTAAAAAAAAATTAAGATGTTTATTTCTTATACTGTGCCATGATTCTGATGACGTGCACAATCAAATAACGAAACAGGTAGGTAATGCAAGTTCCAATTTTCAATAGATCCGGCCGGCTTTGATTCTCATAGGTATTAATTAAAAACTCTTTTCTTAACTGTTGCCACGGTTACCAAGAACGAATTTATCTAGGTGCCTATTTATGTCATAGTTGTAGTTGTAGACACAGAACAGAAAAAACAGTTTTTATTATTCCGTGGTTGTAGATATAGCCATTTGGATTAATCACCCTATATACCTACTAACACTATTATTCCGATCTTATAAAGCCATTGTAATCATGGCAGGTAACCTAAGCATAGGCAAGGCAGGTATCATCATCAGCCTATGATAGTCCACTGCTGGACGTAGGCCTCTCCATAAACTTCCGTATAGTCGCATTAGGAGGTAAATGCCCATAATGGCCATGCTGGGCAAGCGGATTGGCGATCGCAGTAATGTGTCCACTAAGATGACGCTGCTGCTCATCATCATTAGGGTTCCGTAGCCAAAATGGCAAAACGGAACCCTTATAGATTCGTCATGACCGTCTGTCCGTCTGTCCGTCTGTCACAGCCAATTTACTCGGAAACTATAAATGCTACAGTAACGAAATTTGGTAAGGATATGTGTTGTATGAACCGCTACAGGATTATGATACTAAATTGTAAAAAAAACCATCGGGGTGGGGGCCCTCCATACATGTAACTGAGGGATACAACATTTTTTTTAGTTGTATATAAGCGTGTGGGGTATTAATAGAAAGGTCTTTGAAAATGATATGAAGGTTTATAAATCTCATTTTTATTTAAGCAAACCGTTTTCGAGATAAGAGCTTTCAAAGTCTGAAAAATGTGTCCCCCCCCCCTCTATTTTTTAAATTACGCGATATAAAATTCTAAAAAAAATATATGTTACGCACATTAATAAACTCTATCAACGATTTTTGGTTTGATTAAATTATCTCCTATAGTTTTTGAGGTAGGTTGATTTAACTGTATTTTTTAATAATAACTTGATAATGGTACGGAACCCTTCGCGCGCGAGTCCAACTCGCACTTGGCCGGTTTTTTTTTTTTATCAAATAATGGTCAGTGACACTTCATTCTCTTAGGCGACTCTTACGACACCCGCAGGATATACCTTTACTTAATTCGGAAATAAACCGATTGCGAAACTGTTAACTTCGTTAGTGGGATACCTCTTTTAGTGAAACTAATTCTCTCGTCCCTGACGTTTCACTTATTCTGGTTTCACTAAAATTATTGTTTGTGATCCTTCAGAGGTTGATATGGTACTTAACAAAAATATTGTTCTGTTGCACTCAAAGCTTGTACAAAAACAATAAACGGCCAACAATGACAATGATTGTAAATTACAATCATTGTCATACCCAAACAAAAAAACAAAAGATGCAGTAAGTAAATCGTATATCTCAATACATTGCACAAACGATGCTCTTTTCTTTACGGCCGATTATCACTTTTGCGAGTTAAAGACCATTTTTTTCCAGGTGGCATACAATGCTATTTAAATTAGGGGTAAACCCTTGTCTCTTTTGTTCTATAATCGAGCAGATGGTCAACAGCTTTGGCCTTCGCCTCTGCTACTGTGGGGAGACAAAGAGGCTTTTGTCTCTCGTTGTAGAGCAGGTAAGGGGTTGGGATATGAAACACACACATAGAGTAGTTTTGCGTTTATTTATTGGGTATGAGGAACCTTTCTGGTCAACATAAGCTAGAATGGACATTCTGTTTACAGTATATTTACAAATTTCAGTATCATATAATATAATTCATATCTAGTACTAGAGTAATGCTTTTAAGAGTAAATTACTGTATATTCACAATAATTATGAGGACCAATCATCTATACACATACATAGTAACGTTGTACAAAATACTACACTAAGACTGACATTCCTTGCTGGGACGTTCCTTCCTCGCTCTCGCTTTGGCTTCACTAACTACGAACCCTGTCTTTCGTCACTCTCTCACTGCCAACGACCGACCATTCAGTCCCCAGCCACTTTGTTCGATCAACAACGAAGCTAAATACAGCGTATATTTTAACTTAATACATTTAGATATACCACACGGTCGCTAGGAAGGCAGACTGAGGAATCGGCTAACATCACATTCTTTTCACATTATATACACCATTCCGACTCACAATTCTATTACAACTTGTACTATATACAAACAATTTAAAACATTAAAAAAATACAATGTTAAATCGCTATAATCTCTATTACTGATATAGGGTTGGAATTAAATAGTTTATATGCAGATTGCGTGCAAATTGACTAAAGCCAGCGATCGCTAGCTACACATTCAGCGGAGGCAGAGCACCGCCCACACACGACAGATCATTACTCTCCTAGGAGGAACAAACTCTTACACTTTACAGTAACTCAGTAGGTAAAACTCGATAAATAACTTAAACATTACAAAAAATGTAAAAAATAAATTAACACACAGTCCTTGTTCAATGCGTAAGATATTCAGCTGTTTCATTACATCTATTATAAACACACGTCTTACAGATTATCTTAAATGGAATATATTATGTGGATAGCGATATCTAAACTTTTAAACTGCATAAAAATATAGGTAGACGTTTACATCGACAACCTACTCGTCGCCGAGATGCGTAGCGTAAGCATGGCAGTTAGCACGAATTCTGCACTCTACCGATTAGTAACAGAAAAATATATCTTCTATGTAAGCTTTAATAGTGCTTAAGAGGCTCATGAAGCGCGCCGGCAGTGTCTCCAACATATACAAGAGTGCCGGCGGCGGCGGCGCGGCGATGCCGGCCTGCGGCCCTCGGCGCTCGACCGGTGGCGCGGACTCGGTCCTTGTAACCTACGTATAACATAGCACAGCCATAGTGACTCCCGGGGCGCAGCACTTGGGGCTCGCGCCGGCGGGGGTCGCGCGCCGAGGGGCCGGGCGGGGCCCGGGCGGGGGGTTCAGCGGGGCCGCGGCCGGGGCCTACGACACGGGCGGCTGCGGGCCCTGCGGCGCAGGCGGCGGCTTGGCTCCCGCCGCCGGCAGCGCCGCCAGCGTGTCCTGGCTGGCGTGCGCGCGCAGGTACGTGTTCTCCACCTCCAGCTGGTTGATCCTCTCCATCAGTTCTGCGATGCGCTCCTTCAGGACTTCCACCTCTTCGCGCACCGCGAACATCAAGTGGCTCTTAACCAGATCCTGAAACAATACAGAAATAGAATTAATACCTCATATAAAAACACACCACTCTGGCAGGTGCCTAAATTATTTACAGAAGATGGCCGCGGCGAGGTGTTTATAGAAAATGTCAACATGTTCGCATTTATTTTCAAAGATATGAGCCATCGATACGATATGGATTGTCACGACTCGTGATAAAAATAAAACCGAAGGAAAACAACAATCGTAGGTAGTCTTGGTTTAGTTTCAAATATATCAATAAACAATCACAAGAGGTCTCATAATTCACTGACTTTATAGGACAACCTCTATGACCGTACCTTAAGATTTTTTTTGTAAAAGTCAGTGATAATAATTAAAAACGATTTCAACTTTCAACGCATCACAACGCACGAAATCTCGAAACCAATGTTACGCACTTTACGAAAAACGAAACATTGAAAAGCTAGAGGCCTCGAATGCCACGATCCAAATTCTTTACAACTGCGTAGTCAAAAGGAAACGTACCACTTTTGTTTTAGGCACGACAACGTAGCAGGCATCTTCGCGGCCCTTCTGCCTGATTTCGTAGAGGAGATCTCTAGGTTGAGCGGGTACTTCGATCATGTTGACCGGGTAGTATGCACAGAATGTAAATAGAATAAAATATAGAAGCCGACGGGGCTGAGCGCAAGCGAGATATGGTTTGTTATAGGAAGTTGCGCGATCGCGTCCCAGTAGGCGACTGATGGTCTGAGCGCGCGCGCGTCCTATTTAAAATGGCGGCGGCACACGTCACCGCGGCACCACGCGGGCAGCCCGTGCGCCCTCCGCACTACCTACCGATATCAACACATTACAAAGCTCTTGTTTTCTCACGCGTTAGGTAGGTATGCTTTGGAAATCTCGTAAGAAATAAACAAAAAGGATATAAAATCGGGAACATTATATACAACCAGGGGAGCAGAGGAAGTTAAGAAACGGGAAGACTGTAAATGTAAACAGCATAAATTTTCGGGTGTATGTCGGTTCGATGCTGTTCCACATTTTCACATTCTGTAAAATTTTCCATTATGCGGACTATCAGGGCTA
>JALPQI010011098.1:0-47013 GCA_025490895.1 Thaumatotibia leucotreta | reverse complement strand
CAGCGTTGTCACATCCAATAAAGTTTATTTTGAGAGGTAGAGTATTCGAATTGAAGTACATACACGACCTGCGGAAAATAAGATAAATTTACTTGGAATCTGAGCAAAAAATAACTATAATATTATGACTGCAAATAAATCCTAGTATAAAATTAAATTAGGTTAGCATAACTTCGAAGGGAAACACTAAAATAATTGTAGTTCTGCATATTTAGTCTTCCCTGCTAGTGCTTACATGCTTTGGCCTTTAGCCGGGGGTACTCCTTACGAGCATCACCTTAATGGATCACAAAACACGTCGAGCAATCATCGATTTAACCCTTAGGTGCATACAGTATCATAAAAGATACGACCGAAATGACACATGTCGAAATAAGTAATCAATTGCGACTAACACACTGAGCAACAGAGTTCTAATTGGCATCGATTGTTCAGAATTGAAATGTGTGATACCATATGCACCTAAGGGTTAAGTTGTGAGTAACGGTTTACTAAATTTTTTTATGATTCGCTTAACATCGACGTCGTGAACATTTTGATGTAAGGCTACAAAATAATATGTGCAATTTTTTTTATCGGTCTTTATTTACAAAATTGTACAATTTATACACGTAAATAAAATCTAACTAACCTAACCTATATCTAAGATTGGCCCTTATGGCATCGTACCGAGGATGCTGGTGGCATTTCCTCGCTGTATCGCTATATTAATGCGATCTGCGAGGAAGTCGCCAGCTCATTGTGTAAGCGTTATAATAAATGTATATAGCAATATTCAGATCAGTGTCCTGGTAACACTACATATTCCCGCCATCGCGTAGCAATTCCTCCGGGCAAGTTAGTTTTTAAAAAGATAGAAAAAACAAGTGAGAGACGATTTTTGCAAATGGCGCAGAGCTTGTATAAAATTGTTGAATAATATTCATAAAAATATTAATTGGATCATTGATTGCTTCTAACTGTTTAAGGTATGCGATAGTTTTAATGTATTTTAAGTGATATGATAAAACTGTATTAATAAAAAAATGGAATTGAAAGTATCTTGGGCTCATTCCTTTCAATTGTGATTATGTGAGTGGGATCCTTCTAAAATGTCGAGCAACCATCTTAACCTCGTAAGGCGCACTATACCATTTTCTTTAAATCTTATTTTGAACCTTGCCTTGTAATGAAGTGGTGAATTTCGTTTGTTTGTGAAATCAACAAAACAAAGGAAATGCGACTTCATTAAGTTTATGAAAGGTTTAAATTTAATTGAATTGGGAGTGTATATTGTAATGTACATTGGGCCTTACGAGGTTAAAGCTAAATATATGAATGACTCACTTAACATCGACGTCGTGAACATATTGGTGTAAAGCCAGCGGCAACGCAGCGGGTTCGGTGCGTAATAGCGCGGCGAGTTTCTCTCCACCGCTAGTTAGTGCGCGAGCGCGGGTGCCGTCTTTGGCCGCTTTCACTGACAACGCTACTTCGGATAGCGTCTGCAAAGGAAGATATAAATGTAAATATAATGCGGTGGAGACTGCAGGATCATGGGGTGCGGAGGCCAAAGATTTCATTAGGGACTTGAGCCGCCGACTTAGGGATAGGGGCTGCGATCCTCGCTCCGGGTCGTACCTGGTCCAGCAAATATCCCTAGCGATTCAGCGTGGAAATGCTGCTAGTGTCATGGGGACCTTTGGACCAGATGCGACCCGGGGTGGTCTTTTGTAATTGATATAATGTAATATTTACGAAGCCTGTGGCGGATTTTATCATTGATTGTTGTGTGACTAAGCCTGTGGCGGATCTATTTTTGTACCTACCTGACGAAGCCTGCGAAGTGGATTTAAAAGAAATATTCATGTAATTTATTTTGTAATTATATAAATAAATCTTTCAATATGTAATTAACATCTTGGGACATGAAATAAAACTATGAAAACGGATTAACTTGATACCGACATTTCGAACACTTTACAGGGTTCGTGGTCTGCGGGCGACTGACAATGGAGGAAATTTGATAGATCTACCTCCATTAAAATAGTACAAAACTACCCATAAAGAAAAATATACTAAACTACATTTTAAGGGCGGATGTACCTACAGTCAGCTGCAGAGATAAGTAGACCCCCTTGCATACAAATTTGTATGCACCCTTGCATACTCTTCTCTGCAGCTGACTGTACATACTAAATTTGCAAATTAAGCTAGTTATTCTTTACAAGTATTTTCAGAATGTAGCCAAGAGACAAAAAAAAATCATCTAAAGCCTCTGACTGAGAAGAATTTCCTTCCTTTTATGATTGTATTGTTACGAAGGTATCCCATTATTGGATTCATAGTTTTATTTCATGAGTAATCCTCGCGGTAACCGAAGAAAGTGCTATCTTGGGACATCTTACACAAATCAATCTAGTCCCACGGTAAGCTCATTAAGGCTTGTGATGTAGGTACTAAGCGACGATATATATAATAGATAGATACATATAGATACTTAAATACATAGACAGCCATGACCAAGGAACAAATATTTGTGATAAATAAATACACAAATAATGCCCTCGTCGGGATTCGAATGCGGAACCTCCAGCTTCGTAGGCAGGGTCACAACCAACTAGGCTACGGAGGCTGACGAAAGTCTAATATTAACAAGTTAACATACGATTTCAGATTTAAGTTGTTAAGCTAACATGGTCATATAAAATCTTAAATCAAATTGGAAATCAAAAATGTCAACAAACGGGATACCACCACCAAATTTATACTTACATGACATTTTCTACTAAAACTGTGCTGTTTTGTACTTGTGTTCTACGAGTATTTAATGTAATTTGACATTGTTACGTATTATTATAAGTTATAAGTATGTACAGTCGGGGAAAATGAATGTTTAGCAGGTTGCCATAATTTTGAAATTAGTCGTGCTACATTTTCCGACTGCAAGCGACTAATAACGAACCAAGATATGTCTATAATCGTCAAATAGAAGAAAACAGCATATTTCTATCTTTGTCTGTCTTTGGCATTAACGTCAGTGACAAGTATTGAAGTTGACAGGAATAGGATACTTAATTCTGTGTATGTTGTTTGTTTTTTGACATTTGTTACTCGAACGCACTAACACGACTAAGGACTGATTTTTCAATACCCAGGCCTACCACTGCGAAAATCGAAATTCGTTAATTTCGAGGATTTTTCTCTGTCACTCATACGAAGGCGTCATTAGAGTGAGAGAGACAAATCCTCGAAATTTACGAATTTCGTTTTTTGCGGTAGGGCCACAGGTAACGGTATCTGTCAAATAAATGTGAGCTCTATCCTTTTTTGACTGATGACCTGATGATGGTAATAATTTTAAGTAATGGATACTTTTAACTGAGGATTGAAAAATCAGCCCTTAAAGAAGAATGTTTGGCATGTTTCTCACTTTCACAATAGTCAGATAAAAAATGTGTCATACAACGTGCACTTTTTCTTTCACATGCATGAACATAAATAAAGTGTTATATTTATCTGACAGACAACCTTACCCTTCATCTAATAGTTACACGAGGAAATGAAATAAAAAACTATTTGCCTGTTTATATTTACTAGTAAATAAATCATGTTTTAAAAACGAGTATAGACCCCGTGGTTGTTTATGACAATTAGGACTGCTAAAAAATGGTCTTGCATGGAAGTTACTAGCTCAGTGCAGAGGTCCCATCCCAGGGAGATATCTTCCAATGCTTGATTGCAATGTTGGATGAGGGCTTCAGGTCTCCATTAATTCCGATCCCATACATTTTCTATAGGGTTAAGATTAGGTGATTTAGCAAGCCATATTATTTTAGTCATTTTCGGGTGACGATCGAACCTGATATTAGTTATTCTAGCCGTGTGTATTATCTTGCTCGAATGAACAATTAGGCATCTCCTGTTGTGAATAGGTACACATTCGCACACTGGGAAGCATATTCTCTTCCAACGTCGTAACATAATCCACTGCATTTGCTCTTGGAGTTCGCCTACGCCATCAGCACTCATCCAGTTCCACAAGTTAAACATCGTTTTTTTCTTGATAACGTGTACGCCGCCATAAATTTTATCTGCCACGAATGCAAGATTTAAACGTTTTCTCATCTGTGAAAATTGTTGACGACCAATCAAAATCCAGATACTTATTCGTGAGCAATTCCGCATGTGCAGTTTTTTAATCAGATTAGGTTGTAATTTTCGCAATATTATATCGAAAGAATCCAAACAATATTTTATAATTATTGAGTTTGACGTATCTTTGTCATTTGGCAGTCATTGTCACAATCTGATTACCAAACAAATATAGTTTGAAAATCGAACTACCGTTTCACCCAGCAAGAAATAAAACAAGAAAACTTCATGAGTATGTGACGTAATTTGACATTATAATACGAACAGATTATGTGGACGATTAAACTGCTAAACATTCATTTTCCTCGACTGTACCTGGGTCAACATTATTTTAGTTGTCTTATTTTGTGTCCCTAAAGGCGTGACAGAGTGGTATGAATCAAGACAACGAAAATAATTTTGACTCCTATAACACAAACACTTGTTGTGTTATTAATGTTATAATTTTCCAGTTATCACCAAAATCTCCGGGTTCACACTTTAAGCCAAAGTTATAAAGCATTTAATGGTGGATCACTTACTATTTTTTTTATAACAGACTTGTGTGTATTTGTCTCCAGGCTGACGGGACAATTTTTTTTTTGCAAAATCCTATGGAGATACCTATAATACAACCCACCTTGACTAGCAGCTGTTGTCTAACCAGCGTCCTCGTGAGGTGTTCCCCACTGACGGCGAGTAGCGCCCGCAGCATGAGCCGGTAGCGCCACGTCGCCGTCACGCAGTCGGCGACGTGGCGGCTCCGTCGCGTTGTCTTCCAGCGTGATGCCGAGGAACTCTTGACTAGGTGCCTACAACATACATACAACCCACCTTGACTAGCAGCTGTTGTCTAACCAGCGTCCTCGTGAGGTGTTCCCCACTGACGGCGAGTAGCGCCCGCAGCATGAGCCGGTAGCGCCACGTCGCCGTCACGCAGTCGGCGGCCTCCGGCGGTTCCGTCGCGTTGTCTTCCAGCGTGATGCCGAGGAACTCTTGACTTGGTGCCTACAACAAAAACTTTAATTTTTTTTTTCTACTCGCCGAATGTAGGAATTAAGATTACGTGCACAAAATGAAGGGTCCACGGAAAGAACATGGTCTAGTCAATTCAAATTACAGAAGGAAAAAACCTTACTTTTAACAGAATAAGGTCTGAATTTGCCACGATTTTTTAAGCACTGGACATGTTTTTTTTCCGTGGACCCTTCAAATTATAATAATATACATTTACGACGAGTTCGCAACTCAACTATAATAAACTCATGAGTAGGCATCGGAGTTTTCATCGCACGGTAAGACTAATAGCAAGCTATGGAGTCGACATTCGCCATAAATTTAAAATATTATTCATACTCACACTCATTAATTAATTTATCTTAAAATGCCTTTATAGCGGTCGTGCATAAGTTATTACGTATTTTAATGCCCCATAAAATTATATTTCAACAATTTTTTTCTATATTATTTACAATTATACAAACTACATCGCTGAAAATGATCTATAAAGGAGTACTGACCATTAATAAAATTGATTAGTATTTTTGCTGGAAGTCATAACGTATCGGTGTCAATCAGTGGTGATTGTAAACGTAGCGGTATTTATATCTGTAAGTGGTAAATACGTTGTGGAAAATTCCATAATTAGTTATACCTAACCCAGAAGTAACTGCAATATTGTATTGGCGAGGATAGAGCCACACAATGATTTACAATATGACTATCACAAATCTGCAATAGTGTGCTGTTGCGAAGTACAACTCAGCCAATTGAGACATACCTACTGTTAGCGGCATTCGGAACGGGGCCTCACGATGACACTTCACCTGTCATCCGAGCGAGCTGGCAGAATCGAACTTCCCGCGTAATCAATGGCGTCGGTCGGATTTGCTCTCGTGTATTTAATTAGGAATAAAGTGTTATCCAAAGACTCGGTGCTTTTACTCTATCAGTTTCAGAAGTGAGATTATTGATAATCATGCTCACAAAATAATTTGGCCGTAAAGGAAGATTTTCGTATGAAAATACAACCTTAAGTGATAGCGTCACCACGGACGCGTACCTACTTGTTGATATCAATCATTGAGTTTTTGGATAGCCACTAGTATTCAATTGCTTAATTCAATTGTGATATAAAATACGGTGAGATGAAAAGATCGTGAAAATGCCTACTGGTGTATTGAGAAGTGATATGATAAGAAATCGACAGTGTTGGTAATAATAATACGACTGGTAAGTTACCATATCCGAGGCAATTCAGCTGTAATCGTGATTGCCGGTAATATTTTACAGTTTGGCAATAGTGCCTAAGTACAGGTATTGTACTGGAATAGTTTTGGTAAGAAAATGTGTTACATATACCTAGCACTTGACAAGAAATAGTCATTTGCAATGAATTCTTATTTGAATCCACTTAAAAGTCCTGTAGATGTATAATTAGACCCTAGTGGTTGGTTTACATAAGATATGATTGTGTTTTCACATGTTTTATTTGAATGTAAAGACAAACTAAGTGAAGAAGTTGTTGCAACTTAGGTATTAGGTACCTACCTATACCTAGTATACCTGTGTTCTATAAAAGTAGGCTTTGTGTGGTTGTTTGTTTGTTGTTGTGAGTTACAGAATATAAACAATCAGCACATCATGAAAACAATCTGGTGTATGTTACAATGAGAATGGAATGGGAAATACAATGTACACACATGTACCTGGATAATAATTATGTTCCTGTGATGCTACTAAGTGGGTTGTTAATTATGGCAACAGGTACCTAATGAATGCACATGACACCTTAACTTAAAGGTAAATTGGATAATGTTTAGAGGAATCTACCATACTTGAATTGAAAGGTAAATGCCATATTTGTAGTAGGTATACATATGGACTGTATACAGGGTGGAAAGGGACGACGTTCCATCCCGCTACCGACCGAGTCTACCAACCATTACGATGAACTTTCAGTATGGGACCAACATCGAAAGCGTACATGGAAAATTGACTTTTCCATACTATTGAACTCTAACTAATCACTCACTTTGTATGAGGGGTTAATTTTTTTTTAAATATTTCGATGTTGGTTCCATACTGAAAGTTCATCGTAATGGTTGGTAGACTCGGTCGGTAGCGGGAAGGAACGTTGTCCCTTTCCACCCTGTATAAACATTATTGGTTTGTCAGTGGGTACCTGGATTGAGCAGGTTGGTTTTGTATTGTAAACTCAAGTGGTTAAGGGTGGCAATACATTATCATTTTATACAATGGAATATTGTAAGACTAAAGTACCCAGATTAAGAAAAATATGATTTTGAGGTGTATGTTGGTGATATAGTGTGTACCTAGTGTACTAACCTAATGTGAGCTGTGGTGTGCTTACCTAGTCTGCGCTGTTTAGACTAATTGGAACAATATTATGTTTCAGTTCAATTATTTTTCTATGATTTAATCATGTGATATTATGAAAGTCAATAATTGATGGTATGGGCTATTCATTTAGGTCAAGATTAAATGAACTGAAAAGTTATGGAATATACCTACATTTTATAAAATACATATAAGACTAGACAGTAGTCAGTTAAAATGATTGATCACATTGAAGTACTATTGTGTTCAATAAATTCATTTTTGGAATGTGACTTTGAAAGGAACTTGAAGTTGAATATGCTCAGTTTGAATGCTAAAACTATATGTTTGACTAAAGTAATGATTGCTATTATCATGTTCTTTTGTCATTACTTGTTGGTAACAGTTTATCAAGACGGACAAGTTGTCCAGTGTAAATGATTGCATTATTGAATTTTGTGTGTGGTGTGTGCTTATATTATTTCACAGATGAAATATGGGATGATCAAGCATGAAACTACACAGACATCATGTTGAATGGCTGTTATGCTGAATAAATGTTACAAAAGTTGAAGTTAAGGCAAAATTGTCTGCGGCATGTTCATGTTTTACTGTGTGGTAATACTTATTAAATTACTGTAGAGCAAGAACTAATGGTGACTTTGGTCATAGTCATTGTAGAAGGTGAGTGCTGTGTTATATTTTGCTAAATTATCAACATGTTACCAGTATGATTTACAAGAATGGTAGAAGGTCCAATTACACTCAGTAAAGTGAAAGAGTGTTGAATAATGTATTACAAACCATGAATAATTGTAATATTGCAATGATACAAACAGGAGTCATCCTCAATCTTACGAGTATGGACCAAGTGATGGAATGAGAGGATTGACTTGTGAATCTGTATACATGTGAATACATAAAAAAAATAGTCTTGTCATGTAATGTGATGTGGATGGTACCAGGTACCAGTACTGTAGGTGCACTTCCCTGCTTAAACAAAAGTTACTGCCTAGACTGTATGCTAACGTGGTCTAAATGTTAGGCTTGGAGCATGGTGACTGTTAATAGGTACTACTAGGTATAACTAGTACTGGTTTGTTATTACACTATAGTATTGGGTAACTGTCATGTAAATGAATTGTCACTTGAATAAAAATATAATATATATAAGTGGCATGCTAGTCTCATGCAGGATAATTTGATACCAACTGATTGAGCCGATATCATTGGATTTTATAATTGGTATTTGGAAGTTTCCTAAAATTGTATTTTTGACAGATGAGCCATTAATACCATTAATGAGACCGTGACTCTGTGACTGTATTGGTTACTGGGAATATTATGTATTACATAATATAGATAATGGCATGAAGCAGCATAAAACTCAGTTCTACATAATTATATGAATGCCTTTGAGTTACCATAGTTTTGAATGAAAGATAACTGGATGGTTGAAAACTAACATAAGAAAATACAATGCAATGTCATGTCTCATCACATGATTCATCATCATCATCATCGGCCTATGATATTTTGCTGCTGGACATGGGCCTCTCCTGTTGTCTATGCCTATGGACGCAATGGGAGGTGGGTGCCTATGATCGCCACCCTGGGCGGGTGGATTGGCAGTCGCAGTGGCGTGTCTGTTGTGATGATCCTGCTGCCCATCATGAATTTTTTGTCAAAAAAAATGGTTAATGACACTTCAATCTCTTAGTCGACTGTTGCTGGTCCCGAGGAGTTTGGGTGGTGACAAATGTATTCTTACTGCCGTCATCACATGGCTGATGATACCACCGCCGGCATGATTGCATGAACCGAATACTGCTGTAGTCTGTTTTCAGATATGCAAGCATGCTTAAGTTTGGCAAGCTGTACTGATCTAGTAAAGTATACAAATTTGGACAGCTGTATGCGGAAGCAGACTGTTGTTGATGCTGTCGATGTGACCCGTTGTTGCGGTCGCCAGGAATTTACATAGTTGTATGAGATGGTTGCACAAACTGTATCAAACCCCTACATTGGTAAGGCTGATGAAGCAATAAACTAAACGTAAGTAATGCTGTGAGTTCTACAAGTTTAATAATGAATGCTGTGCATGATGTGGCGTGCACGCGTTGTGGAGGTCCTAGAAGGAGTTAAATCCACCATTCATGGTTACAATGTCGGGTTGGCTAGACATTGAGAATATGGCATTTGTGTTCATTTACTATGGTATGTCGCAGTGTGGTCATAGCGACGATGACCTGAGCTATATTATAACAAATCGACAGTACACTGATCACTAAAGTAGTTAATACTGACCAAGGGCTAACAATGTGTTTGAGAGGCTAAAGGCCTGATGAACCTGTCTAATGTGATGGAGACTGAGTTACATGATTGCATGAAACAAATTACTGCCTCTAGTTTGTTTTCAGATGAACGAGTCTGAGAGTGGCATGTTGGCATGTTGTGGCTGTCGAAATATGCAACTGACGCGGCTAGCGGGGCAGTGCGGTCGAACTGACTACTGCATGGCAGTAGCACGATGGATTTAGCTGCGATTGGCGGCGACACGGGCTGAGGTGCAGCAATGAACATGTGACTTGTATGAAGACTGAGTAAGCTATGGTCACGGCGCCTCTGGCAGTGACGTAATTAGTGGTCACGGCGCCTCTGGCGGTGACGTATATAGTGGTCACGGCGTCTCTGGCGGTGACGTATATAGTGGTCACGGCGCCTCTGGCAGTGACGTATGTAGTGGTCACGACGCCTCTGGCGGTGACGTATATAGTGGTCACGGCGCCTCTGGCGGTGACGTATTTAGTGGTCACGGCGCCTCTGGCGGTGACGTATTTAGTGGTCACGGCGTCTCTGACGGTGACGTAATTAGTGGTCACGGCGTCTCTGACGGTGACGTAATTAGTGGTTACGGCGTCTCTGACGGTGACGTAATTAGTGTTCATGACGCCCTGTCGGCGGTGATGTCCTGTTCACTATTTTTGGTAGTGATATTCTGTTCACGACGCCCTGTCGGCGGTGACGTTAATTAATGTATATGCTGTAAACGTAAACGCTAATGAGAGTAATTGTGTGTTACATGTACACGAAAGTTGACCCCTAGCGAAATTGAGGGACGTTGGAGAAAATGCTTTGGTGCACACGTTGCTGGTGTGGAAGGCAACACCGTGCTGCGGTTCTGCCTGCGTGCTACTTCGTGCTGATGGCATATGGTTGACATCGAGACGGTAAAGAAGATGGAAATGGTGAGATAAAATTATATCTTAGTTTCCGGATACCAATTACAAACAATGTTATGCTCACAACCGTCCTGTTTATAATTGGTTAAAGTACTTAACAATGATAGAGAGAGAAATGTCGTAATTTGACACATGTAAACGCTTACGTCGTAATTTGACACATGTAAAAGGCTTATTTAAAAATGCCTGTTCACTACAGTTATTTCAACTAGTGCAAGTAGTGTATGATGTTAATGTGTCAAAAGTGTGTAAAGAGGGTAATGCTGATATTACCATTACAACATTTACAACGTTGGTACTGTTCAGAAAAGGGCAAATGTTCCTAGTATTAGTGAGGACTGTTAAAGATTAATATAAATTACAGGGTTGACTGCAATGTGTAAATTGTTATCGGGAGCTGGATTCGAAGACAGGAGGCTCATGGACGCCAGGCTGTGTCTGTCGACCAGCTGTGCTACGGCGAGCTGCGCTGAGCGAGCGCTGCCTTCAAAGCTGGCTCTATTTCAATCATCTGCAATACTGAGGAGAACTGTGAGCCCATTCCATGTTTTAAGTACTAGGACAGTATCTGCAAGTCATATTTTTATCTGCTTTTAAATATTTCTTGGCTGGCGTGGACGTTCACGGAATATGTGACACCTAATAACTATTGTTGTTTGAGTTGTTTTTCACTCGTAAAAAAAAAGTAATAATTATGAGAAGTGGCACTTCTAAGTTAGTCAATTTATCCAACTGAATAACTAATCATGATGATGATAACTGTTATGCGCAATAGCACGCGTTTTAATTGTCAAGCTTTGGGATTGGCAGTGTAGTTGCGATACATCGACTCCATTATCCCATGAAACCATAAGCGTAAATGTTATACCTATTTAAAATCAAATGGGTTGAAGCCAACTGTTTCTAGATTATAATATATGCGTTTTAAAGTCGAGTGTGTGTACCTACGGGTTACGCCTTCAAATTGATTTTGGTCGGTTTTCAGAGAACCATGTCTCTACCATTGCCCATGGACATCGCGATGCAATTCAAATACTTGGCCAAAGGCGAAAAATATCTTCGTGGAAGAAGATTGAGGTCAGGATGCCCGAATCTGTTAGCGGCATTCGGAACGGGGCCTCACGATGACACTTCACCTGTCATCCGAGCGAGCTGGCAGAATCGAACTTCCCGCGTAATCAATGGCGTCGGTCGGATTTGCTCTCGTGTATTTAATTAGGAATAAAGTGTTATCCAAAGACTCGGTGCTATCACTACATTTATTTTGAAACATATCAATTGTAATCTCGATCAAAGAAAATCCACTAGAACTTCAAGCTATATACAAAACGGATAGAAAACCACGATTAATTAAAGTATGATCCCGACCGGTCCGTGATACAACTGATACATTGTACCTAATGTTTGTGATTTTCTATTACCCAGCTCAAATAGAGAAGTCTACTATACTTGACAAAACCTGTGGTTTATGTTTCGTTCGATTGACTGTAAGTAAATATGACGACGCATAAACATGATCACTTTAAAAAATTTGTACTCCAGAATATTAAAAAGCCAGTAACTTTTAAAATTATAATAACGTCAAAAAAATTAAAAATTACTACAATGATTGTATAAAAATGTCTACACTCACAATGGATGGAAGGAAGACAATTTGCGTCATTTTCATACCCCAACTTTTTTATATTCCGTCTAAACGTATGTGTGGATAATTTTTATACTATGGCAAAATTATATTGGGACGAAATTATACAACTAGTCATTTTCATTAGCGTCATTATACGCATAAATCAGAAATCAGAAATTTTATTTGCTAGAACACGTGTTTACAAAGGTGGTAGAATATAAATGTATCAGTATTCAGTCGAAGATACGACATGCAAATAATAAACAAATTTGACACTAATACAATAACACAATAATTAATATTTAACATAATCACAATCAGTAGTGTCCCTTTAAATAATTAAACGATAAGCGAATAATCATAAGAATGTTTAGGAATAATTAATAAATTAAATTCGATAGTATTATAATTGAACAATTCACGTATAGAAAAAACGAAATACAGCAAACTAGTTTTTTTAATTTATATACCTATACATAAGATTAAAATAGAAGATAATAAGGCAGTGATTAAAAAATGGATGTCGAAAGTATTATTCAATGTCATTATATGTATAAATAAAAAAAAATAATAAAAATGTCATGTGCAAAATTATGTATCTCTATAATCTAAGAATTCACTTACGCTATAGAAACATTTCTCAGACAGCCACTTTGTAATCCTAGTTCTAAATTGCTTTCCTTCTATTTGTTTTAGTTCGTAAGGAAGGCTATTGAATATAACTACGCACATATTGTAGGAGTTCCTGCCATATATGAAAGAACGAGATGGAGGCTGGTATAGCAAATCCTTGTATTGAGCCCTTCGATTTCCCGCAAATACCTCACTCCTCTTTTTAAAGAGTTCAGGGTGTTGTTTTACAATCAGGCATGCTTTTTTAATGTACATACATGGTAGAGGCAAAATATTAAATTCCTCAAACAGAAGTTTACAGCTGTCTGGAATCCAAGCATTGGCAATTGCACGGATGCACTTTTTTGCCTAATAAACGCTTTTCCGATGTCGACAGAGTTACCCCAAAGTAAAAGCCCGTAGTTTAAAACAGACGAGACATATCCATGATAGGCGGTTTTTGCTGCTTGAATAGAAACAGTATTTCTAAGTTTCCTCAGCGCGTACACAAATTTGTCAAGTTTAGAGCAAACAATTCCGACATGGGTTTTCCAACTTAAATTTTCGTCAATTGTTATGCCAAGAAATTTAACCGTATGAGATTTTTCTATAGAAATGTCGTTATAATTGATGTCAAGGCCAGCGGGGGTAGTCTGATAGGAATGAAATTGAGTATAAACTGTTTTAGATAAGTTAACATTTAGGTTGTTTTGTTTGGTCCACATACTAATATCAACTAAGGCCTTATTTATGTCAGATTCATATGTCAGCGGATCTTCTCCCCTAATCATCAACGTAGTGTCATCCGCAAATAATATACACTTTTGGGTGGTAGCTTGAGGAATATCGTTTATATAAATCAAAAAAAGTAATGGGCCTAAGTTACTGCCTTGAGGAACTCCCCAACAATTTTCGCGAAAATCTGACCGAAACTTTTGTTTCACAACACTTTTACCCCGACTGACTAATTTTGAGATTTCTGTGCACTGTTTTCGGCCTCCAAGGTAGCTTTTTAGCCAATCTAGTACTAAGCCTCTGACGCCATACAATTCAATCTTTTCCAAGAGCACACTATGATCGACTGTATCAAATGCCTTACTAAGGTCAAGAAAAATAGATGTAATAGGCATTTTATTGTTAATTGGATAAATGGAAGCAAGCTAACTCGGTCGAGTGACCCTTTCTAAATCCGTACTGATTTGGTTGCAAAATATTTTGTTTTTCAAAGTAGTTTGTAAGGCGCATGCACATGGCCCTCTCAAAAACCTTGGACAATACTGGGACTAGTGTTATAGGTCGATAATTGTTTGGATCGCTGCGATCACCTTTTTTAAATAAGGGTTTTACGATCGAGAGCTTTAATTGCTCTGGAAATGTGCCGTGACAAAAATATAGGTTTATTAAATGCGTCAAGGGACGTATAAGGCTCCTTGCATTTAATTTTAAAATATTTGTGGTAATATCATCAAAGCCACAAGCTTTACTGTTACTCAGTGACATAATTAATTTGTAAAACTCGTGTTCGTCTACAGGGTTCAAGAACATGGAATGAAATTGCCTATTCAAATTACTTGTCACCAATGGACATACTTTCTTTTTAACTTGCGAGTTAGTAATATTAATGAAGTAATTATTTAATAAATTAGGAATGTCTTGCGGATCAGTATATGTCATATTATCAATTTTCAAAGCGTCTATATTTTTATTAATTTTATCATTGCACGTCATGGATGATATTACTTGCCAAGTCGCCTTACATTTATTTTTATGATTCATAATAATACCATTGTTCACTAGCTTCCGTGATGCAAAGATACATTTCCTAAGGATCCTGTTATAGGATTTTAGTTTACGCATGTTTTCTTTCTTGTTTAAATGTAATGCTCTACATTTCATGTACAACTTACGTTTGAAGTAACAAGATTTACGTATACCCTTAGTTATCCAATTTGTTTTATTTTGACGATTGCTTGTTTTAATTTTTATCCACGGAAAACATAAATCAAAGAGTAAACACAACATATCATAAAACGCCAAAAATGCCTCATTAAAGTCTTGATTATTCAGGGTATCGGAAAAAGACAATGCAGCGATGTAGTCACAAAATTTCAGAATATTTTTACTACTGAAATCCCTTACAAACTCAAACCAGCGAAAGCATTTGCCAGACCTCTGAACATTAATCGTTAATGTCTGTGCCTTGTTATGATCCGATAAACAGAGTTTGTGAGTCTCAGCTACCGCCATCCTTACATTGCTGGCAATTTGGTCAAGGCAAGTACTTCGCCTAGTCGGCTCATTTATGTGCAGAACAAAATTAAAGTTCATCAATGTCCCCCTTAAGTCCTGGCTAAATACGTTGTCCTTTAGAATGTCGATGTTCCAATCACCGCAAATCACTATTTTCTTTTTCCTGTACTTAGATTAAATGCTCGCTATGGTAAGTTCAGAACAATTTGAATTCACCATTATAAAATTATAAAAAATAACACTATATCTTTCTTTCACCTTGAAGAATAAAGAGAGCGTGTTATTTTTATCTGACAGATAGCTTTAACCTTAGATTGTGAAACAGGCCCTTAATATTCAATTTCCGAAATTAAGTTTTTCATGCAATTCATTTATGTTTTATGTTATTTATGACACGACACGACCCCTCTAAAACATTTTAAAATAAATTAAATAAGTGAGTATGAGTATGAATATGATTTTAGATTTATGGCAAATGTCGACTCCATAGCTTGCCATTAGTCTTACCGTGCGATGAAAGCTCCGATGCCTACATGAGACATTGCTGTAGGCAACTATAATAAATTTGACCAATCGGGTGAGACTTTAAAATATCACGTAGATAAAATATGTTTAATCAACATAATTTAATTTAATTTTTCACGTAATTTCAAGCTATATTTGTGTTAGTTTTTAGTAAAACGTCCCACATTGTCGCTTATCATAAAGATGATATTTACTTGTATCTTCATATGAATAAACCGACAAAGCGGCTTTATGGGAAACGACAAAGTGGAACGTTTTACTAAACTCACACACATTTTATCTTATTAATTTAGTCATTGAATTTACCTGCGGCACATTTGGCAAGGAATGTACAAGGAGCCAAAACAGTCTGTGGGCGACCGCTGGCGCAGCCAAAGCTCTTGACAGTAACAATTCTGAAACAAAATAACTATCAATGTATGTCTCCTGTGTTACAAGTGAGAAAATCCCTATTGGTATTGTAATTTTAAATTAGGTTTTCGTCAAATTGTGATTTTCATGTTACTATGTTTTATTTAATCCGATCACGCAGAGAGACTCCTAGCATAGCCCTCTCCAATACTCTCCATTGCCCTTTGGGTGACTTTGAGCCTTCTTATGAGGCCAATTGTAAGCGGCCACGTTTCAGTACCGTATGGCATCACTGGCAACACATACTGATTAAAGACTTTCGTCTTCAAACACTGCGGAATATTGGACCATCCGCAGCAGAACCAAAGTAACCGAAATAGCTCTCCGAATCGCTAAACTGAATTGATTAATATTTGTAACAAAATTAAAAATTATATGTCTCCTGGGTCACTAATCACAACTATAAAATTTATTATTTTACCTGCAAGTGGACTGGATAGGTAAGTCTCGTGTCGTAAAGCTTGAGTTAGTTGCGGTAAGACCCTGCAGAGGTCGTCGTCGGACATGGCGTTGATTAGGCTGGTGGCTGTTTCGCGAACCTCCGAATCGGGGAAACTGAAAAAAATAGTACATTACTATAGAGGCCGGGACTAATCAAGTAATTTATTTCTTTCATGTAGTACATAGGATCTTACAAAATAAAAGTATCATACATGAGCCCCGTAAGGGCATGGAAATATTGGCAAACCTTAAAAGTAACTTATACTAATTCAATTTTAGTTTTTTCACTGGGTTTGCCGGCCGAAGACATGTAGGTCTGAGGCGGGCAACCCTATATTTCCGGCCGAGGTATGTTTAGTGTTTTTCTCAAACATACAATGAAATAAGCAACTAAAACTTAATTTTTCTTTATATGTATAGTATTAGTGACAGAATATCATGATGCCTGTACCACAAATTTGTGTGGAAAGGAATTAAAAAAGAGCACTTTGTCGGCCTAGGCCTTCAAGATTTGTATTAAATTCCATTCCACAAATTTGTGTGGAATGGAATTAAAAAAGAGCACTTTGTCGGCCTAGGCCTTCAAGATTTGTATTAAATTCCATTAACGACCTCTTGTCCTAGTCGCACCTGCAACGTCATACTTCGCAGTCTATTATAACTTATAAGGAACATAACAACAATATTTCATTGCATGTTTGAGAAAATTGAATTAAATAATACTTTTGGGGCATTTTTGAGCTGGCGTTAGACGTCCATGTCATATATGGTCGCAGATTCCACGTACGAGTAAATTGTTTAAGGTCCGACCGAGATCTCGGTCTCGGTCTCGGTCTCGGCTCTCGGCCAAAAATGGCTGTGACTCTCGGCCGTGGCCGAGATTCGTAATGAGCTGTAATTGGCGAGCTTGACGCGAACTTACTGCGATTCTATCGGTCTCATATTGACATGAACTGACTTCAATTTAACTTTGAAATGAACGGAAGGAATAATTTAGAGTAAGTGACCCCTGTCACACTATCGATAGAAATACCTAAAATTCGAATACCGGTTTGTGGGGTACCTGCATAAAAAAAATTCATAAAAAGAAAATATCCGAATAACATTGCTGTATTTAGTTTGACGTTGGACTTACTATAGGTATTTGCTAGGAATTTTTTGTATAATTTATACGTTTTTTATCTCGGTCTCGGTCTCGGCCGAGACTAAAATATGGGTCTCGGTCGGACCTTAAAATTGTTATCACTTACCAGGGCAACAGAAGATGCATAGCGTTAAGCGGCGAAGGCTTCTCCCACCGCCTCAACAGATTAACGAGTTGTGTTCGATGCTCGCCGTACCAATTAGTTGCTGCCAGTAGCACCAGCGGCAATGCGCCTGGTAACTCCACTAGGTATTGCCGTTTCTCCCACATCACCTAAGCAAAGAATAGCCGTCAGCCGTCGTAGCGTTAGAAATCGAAATACTTCAGTTAACATTAATTTTACTAGTTTTGTGACCGTGGTCGCTTGTCTCCCGAGTCACTAACAGGGCTATACCGGTTTTTACTCCATACAAAAGAACGGTTCGAATTTCGTTCTTTTTTGTTCTTCGGTATATCAATTCTTTGTTAATGGAGTAATTTAAAAATACGACGTTGGTAATTTCATAATATTTTGAGTACTACATAAAGAATATAAAACATTTTAAATATTGAGCTATTTCGAGGTTCTCGAAAAAAACCGGTTCCGAGCCTTGGTCACTAATAATCTAATGACAGGCAAAAAAAACAGGGTTACTACGTTCTACGAAACATGTGCGTAGTGACTCTACGGATGAAATCAAGTGAAATCTACGGATGAGCATATTTCCCCTGACTGCTAGGGCCCTTCTCTCTCTCTATATATCCTGGTCATCATCAAGATCCTCTGTGACTATATGACCAAGATATTTGCATTTCTTTACAATCTTGAGAGCTACCCCGCTCAGCATGATCGGAGGTACGCTTTGCGGATTGAATTTACGGGCCTTAAAGACCACTTATACCTATAGCAAAATTTTGACTTATTGGATACATAATAATTATGTATTCTGTAGCACTAGTTCACAAGACTTTTAGTTTAACTGTCTTCTGACATGAAACATTTGTTTCATATACCTTTTTATTTACTTTTTATTGACATTTGGAGATTCTTTACACCTCCAAATCATTATTATTATTATTTATTAACTGACATTGGGGACACTTTACATCTCCAAAATTATGTATTATTGACATTAGAGAATAAACATCTCTAGTTTAATTTAATATTAGAGTTTATTTTACTGTGATGTCATATTTAAATAGGTATTGGCTGTTGTCTTTTAAATAATAAGAATAGTTGCTTTGTGATTGTCACTAAATTGTCACTAAATTGTTAATTTTCTATTTTATTATTATTGTTAAAATCATGACGATTAGAGACCTTTTACATCTCTAAATCTTAATATCTCTTTATTCTGACAACTAGAGGACCTTTACATCTCTAGTAGTATTAGATATAGATACTTAATAATGTTGCGAACTTGTACAATAATAATTATTTTTGTTAAATATTATGGTCCTTTATTTATTTCTGTCTTTATAAAAATGTCTATAATAATCTTTTTTTTTTTATGTAATACATTCTTTAATGCATGTTATTTTAATAAGATGTATTATTATACTGTTTTGAAAAAATAAGTCGACCTGAGTTTCTTACTGGTTCTTCTCAGGAACGGCGTAGGGTTTGAACCAGTAGTAGATTTTTTTCTCTCATGTCAGACGATTCGAAAGTGCTTATTAATAAGCTTACTTGAATAAAGAATAGTTTGACTTTGACTTTGACTAAAAATACGTGAATTGAAGCATTTATTTTTTCTTAATTTCAATGTCTATTGACTCACTAAAATAAAACGTATTATGAAGCGACATTATCACAAGCTGCCAATAATTAATAATGTATCCGAGTAAGGTCCAGGGGGATAATTTCGAAACTCGTCTAATTTAAAAGTCACATAAAAATCACCATTATTTCCATCACACTCGTATCAAGATTCCCCTTGCGAAATTACCGGACCATTTCTGACATTCGTTAACTACCCGACTCCATATTAAATACCGATAAAAAAAAAAGTTAAATTCTATTAATAATTGCAGGTGTGAACAGTCGATTAATATCTAGAGAAAAAATCGGGTGTGGATGTTTCGTTGTATGTTTTTTTAAACAGTGTTAATAGGCTACTTGACTCATATCAAATTTAGTGCAAAAAAAATATTATTTTTTGTAGTATTTATTGAAAACATCAATATTTTTCGATTACGGTGTATTAAAAGTGTTTGATGGGTACATATTTATTATTGAAAAATTTGTTTTGTTTTTTTTTTTTAATTTCGTACTCTGAAAACGTTGTCGGCCATGATGTCACGTCATAGGATCTTAAACAAACTTCATATCGAATCTTAAACGAGTGAAATTCGCCATGGACATGTAGGCATGTAGCTTTGCTGTGACATTGACATAACATAAGTGACATGTCAAATGTTTGTTTTCGATTTGAGTGACGTCACACCACAGATAATCTAAGCATTAACATGGCTAGTATCGTTTTCGCGCGGTAACGAAAGTTTAAATTTTAAGTTATAATTTTGCGGTGTTCTAGATCGTGAAAAAATTTATATATATTATATACTATAATATAATATATTTATATATAGTATATATATTGATTAATAATATACGACAAACTTTAAAAATGGGTCAAGTAGTCTATTCCATCAATGAAAACATGGTGAATAATCTAACAGTATCCTTACCTCCCTACAATCAGTAGGCATCCTCTGATACGCGCCCTGTTCTATAAGATGCAACAGCTGGGATTGCGTGTGCCCGTCGAGGGAATCGAACGCCGGCAGCGGGTCGGAGATGGACTTCTCGATCTCGCCGGCCGTCCAGCGGACACCGTGGTTGATGTACGATGGGATTTCTATGGAAATTAATAGTACATTTACATTACGACACAAGTGCGAAAAACATGAAATTTGAAACGAGTGGCGATGTTGTAAAACACGACCGACAGGTCGTGTTTTAAATCGACACGAGTTACGAAATTCGTTTTTGCACGTGTCTCGTACGACGTTTTTTAGTACAGATGACCCTCCGAAGTTTTAACTTCTAGCAATAGAGCCTAAAAAGTACACCATCTGTACTAAAAAATATGTTAACTTGTTGGTGTGCCAGATTTCTTGATATTGCAGGCCGTCCAGCGCACCCCATGGTTGGTGTACGATGGGAAAAAAAACTTGAACTCCTAAGAATGAGTTACTAATATTTTAAGGAATTAGCTATTAATTATTAAAGAATTTAGCCAGCAAGAGTTTTAAGGTAAATTATTTTAATTGTTTAAAAAAATTGCGTATGATTTCTACATATCGCTGGTCGTTCAGCGCACGTCGATATGGCTTTTTACAGATATTAAAGCAAATTGTATTTTCGTTTGCCTTAGTCTCTTTGGTCACGTTTGTCAAATAAGTTACACAATTCTTTTTTTTACACACATGTCTGTTAAGAATATTTTACATAAAAAAAATAGAGTCACTTTAGTATTGCCTCTTTGAGTCACGGCTTTTTTGTATGTGAATTATATTATAATATATTGGTTAATTTTCAAACATTAACTCACACATTTAGTGCTAATAATTGTGTATCTGGGCATTTTCGCGAGAAGAGATCCAAAAAAAATTTTTTTTTAAGGTAGGTAAATTTAATGTTTTTCCTACTCAGAATAACGAGCTCTTTCAATCTAGGAGAAAAAAAGTACAAGAAAAAAATGGTCCCACATTTTTCATACATTTTACATGCTCTCCACTTTGTAACCGCTGTACAAAGTGTTTGAAAAACGGTTACGTAATAGAAACAAAAAGTTGGGACACTTTTTTTCTTCTAGTAGGATCGAAAGAGCTCGTGATTCTGAGCAGGAAAAACATAAAATTTATCTGTTTCAGAAAAATAAGTTTTTGGATCTCTTCTCGCGAAAATGCCCATCTACAAACTCTAGAAATGCTCGTGTATTATATACTTTATCCAACAATCTCTGTCATTATAAAAAGTGGCAAACAAAAAAAAAGTAGGCATGTGGGTCAATCAACTTTTTCTGTCTGTTATTGACATGGTTGCGTTCGCCCGAGTCACGCTGGTTTTATGCAAAATTATGCTACTTAAATTAGGCAATAATGCAAGTAGTGCATGTCCCAGTAGGTGGCCCATTAAGGAAAGGGCTTATTAACACCAGAAAAATGTATTTTTGCATAGCTTGATTCACCCATGTATAGTTGCCGCAGACAAATTTAACTTCCTGCCAGTGTCGGCTGGGTAGAGCTCCGCATTCTGCAATATTACACTAAGCCGGTATGATTAAATGAGTATGAGTAATGAGTATGAGTAATGAGTATGAGTAATGAGTATGAGTAATGAGTATGAGTATGAGTAATGAGTATGAGTAATGAGTATGAGTAATGAGTATGAGTAATGAGTATGAGTAATGAGTATGAGTAATGAGTACGAGTAATGAGTATGCGTAATGAGTATGAGTAATGAGTAATGAGTATGTGTAATGAGTATGAGTAATTAGTATGTGTAATGAGTATGAGTAATTAGTATGTGTAATGAGTATGAGTAATGAGTATGAGAATGAGTATGAGTAATGAGTATGCGTAATGAGTATGAGTAATGAGTATGAATAATGAGTATGAGTATAGTGACCTATGTTGACGGTGGGGTAGGGTTCCGGCGGCGCGTCCATGGGATGCGGCGCGGGGCCCATGCGGCGGTCGCAGCACGCCGGCCATAGCGGCAGCACGTAGCTACCGCACGCTAGCATCCTGCAATGTTTACACTTCGTTTATATACTGTGTATTACCGTCATTCAGACTTTTGATTCACCTCGTAAGGCCCATTATCCTATTGTTACAACGACAAAATTTACACTTAACGACCCATGTCATATTTTTTTAAGAAATTTGTTTTTTTTTTTTGTATGTCTGAAAATTAAAAATAGAATGTCCTTTTTTTAGGACACTAGATTAATTATTTTACTTGTCTTAAAAATAGAATGGGCCTTACGAGGATAAAACTGAACAATATTCTTATTTAAACCTTGAATAAAAACCTTCATTAACCCATTCATTGCCGACGCCTCATATTTTTAATCATCACGCAGTGCCGCCGCCTACTGTGCGACGACACGAATTCGCGTCCACGGCATCACGTTAACATTTAAACGGACGCGAATTCGTGTCTGCGGCATTAGGTTATTTCAAACTTGAAGGACGCTAATTCGCGTCCTTGGCATCACGTTTACGTATATACAGGACGCGAATTCGCGTCTTCGGCATCCGAGATAAGAATTATGAAAATTACAAATGAATTAATCCAGAAACCAGGGACGGTATAATATTATTTTTCATAAAGAAATGCTGTTAAGTACAGTTGATTTCTAGCAAAAAAAAACAAAATAACTCGAAGACGCGAATTTGCGTCCTCAGCATCACGTTTACGCATACACAGGACGCAAATTCGCGTCTTCGGCATTGAATGGGTTAAAAACTCAACATTTAACTTTCTTAAAAAGTTGAGTGAGAATAATCTTAATCAAAATAAGTAACAACCCATCTACTAGTCGCCCCAAATGTACCATCTAGTAATGTAAAAATAAAGCCACAATAAAATAATCACTTTAGTTACTTTTTCGTGCATTTCCCAAATGTTACAAGGTGGAATATGTGTGACCTCATAATTCATTAAAAATATGTCAATTTTATGTCACACTTTTGTCCGCCGGATCACTCCTGAAAAAATGCTTCATGAGTGACCCAGCAGACATAGCTTCCCGCCACTTTCAAATGAAAATAACCGTTTATCCGCTGGGTCACGAATCACGATGCTTTGTGCAAGTTGCTGAAGTGGTTAAATAATAGCTACCTCCGCCCTTTTTAAATACTACACTATACAAAAATGCTAGTTTCAGTACTCACCCGTCAAAGTCGAAGAGCTGTATACTGGCCCAACCCAACTCTACCTGGTCGTATAACACGTCGCCATTTTCTTCACTGTTCTGATTGTCGTTGTCATTTTGAGCGTCGACGGGACGCGGCGTGCGGCCGTAGAGAGTGAGCACCAGACGCGCCTCGCGGGGTAACTGGCTTATAGGGACGTCTTCTAGATTTAACCTGGAAATAGGGACATTTTAGGGGAAACAGGGACAAATTCCCGGCAGAAGGGAAAATTTTTGTGACATGTGCAATTGTGCACTCAATTGAAACTCTAGGCTGCGGACTTATTAGTCTGATTTATAACGTCACTTCGACATTGTTCCTCCAGTGACAATAGGGATGATGACTGTAGTTAAAATAAATTATTTAACATTATGCGCGACATAATACACGAAGAAATTATTACCAAGATGTAGATTGCAGTAATTTTGTACAGAACTTCAATTTAATAAATTGAAAAGTACTTTAAAGAGTAGGTAATTTGGCAGTACTCAAACGTGACGTCACTTTTGTGTATTTCATATAAAATTCCATAGTGGTGATCGATTTGGCAGTTCGAAAAAAGATGCTGATTTTACTTGCCAGTCATCATGCCTATTGGTTGATTATATTACAATACCAAGAGTTTAACCCCTTATTCATAAACATCTCTTAATTAGCAAGAGGTATTGTTTCTCCCTTTCGGTCTTATAGACATATTGATTTGACCGAAAGGGAAAAACAATACTTAGCGGCTTGCTAAGTTAACGACTTTTATGAATAATGAGACGGAATAAGTTATTAATAATAGTACGAGTAGCAAGTCTCAAAGGCCAAATAAGCTCACTATACTAGTTCACTACTTTAGTAGCTTTGTTTTGTATGTTAAGCTTGACTATTTCACAACTAATCTTATATTGTTACGAAGTATTATAGGGAACTTTAGGCCTGTTTCATATTAATTCGTGTATGTATTTTTTTTTGTATGTGGCTGTTTGTTTTTCTAAAAAAATAAATTAAAAAAAGTTGAAGTTACCATGTATCGAATATAATCCTTTGATAAAACCCAGCAGAGTCTATTTTAGAAGTCTGCGTGAGTCGTAAAGTCTTCAACGGTCTTGTACCATAATGGACCTGGGCATGGAACATGTAATCCTCATGGTTCCAACTTGGTGGTAAGCGATGGACGGCTTCTATACAGAATAGTGTTGTCTCCGTCATCTTGTAGGCAGGTGTCGCTTCTGTGGACGAATTAAAAATGTATTTAAATAAAAACCAAACTAATGCGAAATAAGCTTTTGGGTTGGGCAATGATTGGGGTAGCTTGATATAGAGATGGCTAGGTTTAACTCTCAGGTATTAAAGAATATAAATATTTTTTACGTAACCAATATATCAGAGATATTGAGGGTACACGGAAATAACATATCTATTCAATTGAAATTTGAGAAGGAAAATCAACCTTACTTATAATATATTATGGTGCAAATTTGCCCAGACTTTTAGAAGGACTAAACATTCTTTCCGTGGACCCTTCATATATCGATTTGAAATGTCGCATGGCGTCACACCTAAGTACAGTTTTTGACTGTCCTGAACATTGAAGCGTTTTATTTTTTTAAATATGTAGTTAAAAAAAACATTCAACAAGTGTTTATTATATTTTGACAATCTAACTAACAAAAGTGGAGTATCGCTGTTAATATCATCTTAACCCTTCGTCTGTGTTTGATAAGGATCCGTACAATAAATATTGAACTCAAATAAATTCATAATTTGAATTAAAAATCTATTGTACTGATCCTCAGTAACCACAGACGGAGGGTTAATAATTAATATGAATAAGGAGTGTCACAAACTAACTTGTCAAGCTATTATACGAGTTACGAGTTTGAGTATGTTAATTGTAATTCTAGTAAAAGTAATTATAAATCTCTACAAGCGAGCGAACAGCGTTTCGGACCTTGTTGCACTGATACTACACGGATACGGGTCAGTCACGTATCTTTATAATATCGTTAATAATCGATTCAAATATATAATCACTACCAGAAACCCCTTAAGCGGCCAAATGCGGGTCGGACAACTGGAAATCCAATAGACTAGTCCTAGTATAAAGCGCTATAAGCGATCGCAGTCTCGGGCCCAGTTGCACTGATGTTGCACGATTTAAAACACAGATCCGTATAATATCGACAAGTACGGCTATACTCACTATCAGAAACCCCTTGAGTGGTCAAATGCGAGTCGGCCAATTGAAAATCTAATAGACTAGGACTAGTATAAAGCGCTATAAGCGATCGCACAGTCTCTGACCCTATTGCACTGATGTTGCACGGATACGGGTCAGACGTATCTTTATAATATCGCTAATAATTGATTCAAATATATACTCACTATCAAAAACTCCTTGAGTGGTCAAATGCGGGTCGGCCAACTGGAAATCCAATAGACTAGTCCTAGTATAAAGCGCTATAAGCGATCGCACAGAGTTTCGGACCCTATCGCACTGATGCTACACGGATACGGGTCAGTCACGTATCGTTAATAATCGATTCAAATATATACTCACTATCAGAAACTCCTTGAGTGGTCAAATGCGAGTCGGCTAATTGAAAATCTAATAGCCTGGTCCTAGTATAGAGCGCTATAAGCGACCGCACAGCGTCGCGGACGCGGTTGCACTGATACTACACGGATACGAGTCAGACACGTATCTATAATATCGCAAATAATCGATTCAAATATATACTCACTATCAGAAACTCCTGGAGTGGTCAAATGCGAGTCGGCCATTTGAAAATCCAATAGCCTGGTCCTAGTATAAAGCGCTATAAGCGAGCGCACAGCGTCGCGGACGCGGTTGCACTGATACTACACGGATACGGGTCGGACACGTATCTTTATAGTACTGCTAATAATCGATTCAAATATATAAGGTCCTAATTTATTAGTTGCAGGTATTTTAACACATGATACTTTACATTAAAATAATTAACTTTAAATATAAATTAAGAAATCTTTTCATGTAACTTTTTTGATTTCATTTTCCTAACAAAAAAAATAATTTTAATTTCGTCTAAAAAAAATCATCATGTGTATTATCACATGTCACAATAACACTGTCTGTCATGTCATCAAACGACACAATCCAACGGAAAATAACATGACATTGACAATCAAGTATTTAATTTATCGAAGTGAAGTGGCCAGTTCCAGTTAAGTAGTACGTAAAAGAAGTACAAGAATCTGTTCAAAGAAATTTCATTTAATAATCACATAAACAGGGTGTCTTTACGTAGCAAATTTGTTTTTCCGTTTTCTCCAAAAAAACATGGTAAAAGCTATAATGTTTACGGTTTAATATACTCTAGAGACCGAGTACTATCAGCTGTAAAAATATCTGCATCTAATAAATTAGGACCTTATATAGTCACTATCAGAAACTCCTTGAGTGGCCAAATGCGAGTCGGCCAATTAGAAGTCCAGTAAACTGGTCCTAGTATAAAGCGCTATAATACGGGTCAAACACGTATCCGTATAATATCTATAAGTATCGCTAATAATCGGTTCAAATATACATGGAGACATGGTTGTTGTTGTGTAACTTTCTTGAATAAATGAATACTCACTATCAGAAACTCCTTGAATGGTCAAATGCGAGTCGGCCAATTGAAAATCCAATAGCCTGGTCCTAGTATAGAGCGCTATAAGCGACCGCACAGCGTCGCGGACGCGGTTGCACTGATACTAGACGGATACGGGTCAGTCACGTATCTTTATAATATCGTTAATAATCGATTCAAATATATACTCACTATCAGAAACTCCTTGAGCGGCCAAATGCGTGTCGGACAACTGGAAATCCAATAGACTAGTCCTAGTATAAAGCGCTATAAGCGATCGCACAGCATCCCGGACCCTGTTGCACTGATACTACACGGATACGGGACGGTCACGTATCTTTATAATAATCGATTCAAATATATACTCACTATCAGAAACTCCTTGAGTGGTCAAATGCGAGTCGGCCAATTGAAAATCTAATAGCCTGGTCCTAGTATAAAGCGCTATAAGCGATCGCACAGCATCCCCGACCCTGTTGCACTGATACTACACGGATACGGGTCAGCCACGTATCTTTAAAATATCGTTAATAATCGATTCAAATATATACTCACTATCAGAAGCCCCTTGAGCGGTCAAATGCGAGTCGGCCAATTGAAAATCTAATAGCCTGGTCCTAGTATAGAGCGCTATAAGCGACCGCACAGATTCTCTGGCCCTGTTGCACTGATGCTACACGGATACGGGTCAGTCACGTATCTTTATAATATCATTAACTAGCGACCCGCCCCGGCTTCGCAAGGGTACCTACATAAAAACCTTCCTCTTGAATTACTCTACCTATTTAAAAAAATTACATCAAAATCCGTTGCGTAGTTTTAAAGATTTAAGCGTACAAAGGGACATAGGAACAGAAAAAGTGACTTTATTTTATACTATGTAGTGATAATAGATTCAAATATATACTCACTATCAGAAACTCCTTGAGTGGTCAAATGCGAGTCGGCCGATTGAAAATCTAATAGCCTGGTCCTAGTAAAGAGCGCTATAAGTGAGCGCACAGCGTCGCGGACGCGGTTGCACTGATGTTGCACGGTTTCAAACACGGATCCGTATAATATCGACAAGTATGGCTATACTCACTATCAGAAACTCCTTGAGTGGTCAAATGCGAGTCGGCCAATTAGAAGTCTAGTAAACTGGTCCTAGTATAAAGCGCTATAATACGGGTCAAACACGTATCCGTATAATATCTATAAGTATTGCTAATAATCGGTTCAAATATACATGGAGACATCTGAATCGTGGAGTTATGGAGACAACCAAGAAATAGTGACATATCACATTGGTTGTTGTTGTGTAACTTTCTTGAATAAATGAATACTCACTATCAGAAACTCCTTGAGTGGTCAAATGCGAGTCGGCCAATTGAAAATCTAATAGCCTGGTCCTAGTATAGAGCGCTATAAGCGAGCGCACAGTCTCTGACCCTGTCGCACTGATACTACACGGATACGGGTCAGTCACGTATCTTTATAATATCGTCAATAATCGATTAGAATATATACTCACTATCAGAAACTCCTTGAGTGGTCAAATGCGAGTCGGCCAATTGGAAGTCCAGTAAACTGGTCCTAGTATAAAGCGCTATAATACGGGTCAAACACGTATCCGTATAATATCTATAAGTATCGCTAATAATCGGTTCAAATATACATGGAGACATCTGAATCGTGGAGTTATGGAGACAATCAAGAAATAGTGACATATCACATTGGTTGTTGTTGTGTAACTTTCTTGAATAAATGAATACTCACTATCAGAAACTCCTTGAGTGGTCAAATGCGAATCGGCCAATTGAAAATCTAATAGCCTGGTCCTAGTATAGAGCGCTATAAGCGACCGAACAGCATCGCGGACGCGGTTGCACTGATACTACATGGATACGGGTCAGACATATCGTTAATAATCGATTCAAATATATAATCACTACCAGAAACCCCTTAAGCGGCCAAATGCGAGTCGGCCAATTGAAAATCTAATAGCCTGGTCCTAGTATAAAGCGCTATAAACGATCGCACAGTCTCTGACCCTGTTGCACTGATGCTAGACGGATACGGGTCAGTCACGTATCTTTATAATATCGTTAATAATCGAATCAAATATATACTCACTATCAGAAGCCCCTTGAGCGGCCAAATGCGGGTCGGCCAACTGGAAATCCAATAGACTAGTCCTAGCATAATAAATAATAAATAAATAAATATCTTGGGACATCTTACACAAATCAACCTAGTCCCACGGTAAGCTCAATTAAGGCTTGTGATGTGGGTACCAGGCGACGATATATATAATAGATAGATACGTATAGATACTTAGATACATACACAGCCACGACCAAGGAACAAACATTTGTGATAAATAAATACACAAAGAATGCCCTCGCCGGGATTTGAACCCGGAACCTCCAGCTTCGTAGGCAGGGTCACTACCAACTAGGCTACAGAGGCTGACGAAAGCGCTATAAGCGATCGAACAGCATCTCGGACCCCGTTGCACGGTTTAAAACACGGATCCGTATAATATCGACAAGTATGGCTATACTCACTATCAGAATCTCCTTGAGTGGTCAAATGCGAGTCGGCCAATTGAAAATCTAATAGCCTGGCCCTAGTATAGAGCGCTATAAGCGATCGAACAGCATCCCGGACCCTTTTGCACTGATACTACACGGATACGGGTCAGACACGTATCTTTATAATATCGTTAATAATCGATTCAAATATATACTCACTATCAGAAACCCCTTGAGCGGCCAAGTGCGGGTCGCCCAACTGGAAATCCAATAGACTAGTCCTAGTATAAAGCGCTATAAGCGACCGCACAGTCTCTGGCCCCGTTGCACGGTTTGAAACACGGATCCGTATAATACCGACCAGTATGGCTATACTCACTATCAGAAACTCCTTGAGTGGTCAAATGCGAGTCGGCTAATTGAAAATCTAATAGCCTGGTCCTAGTATAGAGCGCTATAAGCGACCGCACAGCGTCGCGGACACGGTTGCACTGATACTACACGGATACGGGACGGTCACGTATCTTTATAATTATCAATTCAAATATATACTCACTATCAGAAACTCCTTGAGTGGTCAAATGCGAGTCGGCCAATTGAAAATCTAATAGCCTGGTCCTAGTATAGAGCGCTATAAGCGACCGCACAGCGTCGCGGACACGGTTGCACTGATACTACACGGATACGGGTCAGTCACGTATCTTTATAATATCGCTAATAATCGATTCAAATATATACTCACTATCAGAAGCCCCGTGAGCGGCCTAATGCGTGTCGGCCAGTTGGAAATCCAATAGACTAGTCCTAGTATAAAGCGCTATAAGCGATCGCACAGTCTCTGGCCCTATTGCACTGATGTTGCACGGTTTAAAACACGAATCCGTATAATATCGACAAGTATGGCTATACTCACTATAAGAAACCCCTTGAGTGGTCAAATGCGAGTCGGCCAATTGAAAATCTAATAGCCTGGTCCTAGTATAGAGCGCTATAAGCGACCGAACAGCATCCCGGACCCTTTTGCACTGATGCTACACGGATACGGGTCAGACACGTATCTTTATAATATCATTAACTAGCGACCCGCCCCGGCTTCGCAAGGGTAACTACATAAAAACCTTCCTCTTGAATTACTCTACCTATTTAAAAAAATTACACCAAAATCCGTTGCGTTAAGCGTACAAAGGGACATAGGGACAGAAAAAGTGACTTTATTTTATACTATGTAGTGATAATCGATTCAAATATATACTCACTATCAGAGGCCCCTTAAGCGGTCAAATGCGAGTCGGCCAATTGAAAATCTAATAGCCTGGTCCTAGTATAGAGCGCTATAAGCGATCGCACAGAGTCTCGGGCCCTGTTGCACTGATTTTGCACGGATACGGGTCAGACACGTATCTTTATAATATCGACAAGTATGGCTATACTCACTATCAGAAACTCCTTGAGTGGTCAAATGCGAGTCGGCCAATTGAAAATCTAATAGCCTGGTCCTAGTATAAAGCGGTATAAGCGAGCGCACAGCGTCGCGGACACTATTGCACTGATACTACACGGATACGGGACGGTCACGTATCTTTATAATAATCGATTCAAATATATACTCACTATCAGAAACTCCTTGAGTGGCCAAATGCGAGTCGGCCAATTGAAAATCTAATAGCCTGGTCCTAGTATAGAGCGCTATAAGCGACCGCACAGATTCTCTGGCCCTGTTGCACTGATGCTACACGGATACGGGTCAGTCACGTATCTTTATAATATCATTAACTAGCGACCCGCCCCGGCTTCGCAAGGGTACCTACATAAAAACCTTCCTCTTGAATTACTCTACCTATTTAAAAAAATTACATCAAAATCCGTTGCGTAGTTTTAAAGATTTAAGCGTACAAAGGGACATAGGAACAGAAAAAGTGACTTTATTTTATACTATGTAGTGATAATAGATTCAAATATATACTCACTATCAGAAACTCCTTGAGTGGTCAAATGCGAGTCGGCCGATTGAAAATCTAATAGCCTGGTCCTAGTAAAGAGCGCTATAAGTGAGCGCACAGCGTCGCGGACGCGGTTGCACTGATGTTGCACGGTTTCAAACACGGATCCGTATAATATCGACAAGTATGGCTATACTCACTATCAGAAACTCCTTGAGTGGTCAAATGCGAGTCGGCCAATTAGAAGTCTAGTAAACTGGTCCTAGTATAAAGCGCTATAATACGGGTCAAACACGTATCCGTATAATATCTATAAGTATTGCTAATAATCGGTTCAAATATACATGGAGACATCTGAATCGTGGAGTTATGGAGACAACCAAGAAATAGTGACATATCACATTGGTTGTTGTTGTGTAACTTTCTTGAATAAATGAATACTCACTATCAGAAACTCCTTGAGTGGTCAAATGCGAGTCGGCCAATTGAAAATCTAATAGCCTGGTCCGTGTATAGAGCGCTATAAGCGACCGCACAGAGTCTCGTACCCTGTTGCACTGATACTACACGGATACGGGACGGTCACGTATCTTTATAATAATCGATTCAAACATATACTCACTATCAGAAACTCCTTGAGTGGTCAAATGCGAGTCGGCCAATTGAAAATCTAATAGCCTGGTCCTAGTATAGAGCGCTATAAGCGAGCGCACAGTCTCTGACCCTGTCGCACTGATACTACACGGATACGGGTCAGTCACGTATCTTTATAATATCGTCAATAATCGATTAGAATATATACTCACTATCAGAAACTCCTTGAGTGGTCAAATGCGAGTCGGCCAATTGGAAGTCCAGTAAACTGGTCCTAGTATAAAGCGCTATAATACGGGTCAAACACGTATCCGTATAATATCTATAAGTATCGCTAATAATCGGTTCAAATATACATGGAGACATCTGAATCGTGGAGTTATGGAGACAATCAAGAAATAGTGACATATCACATTGGTTGTTGTTGTGTAACTTTCTTGAATAAATGAATACTCACTATCAGAAACTCCTTGAGTGGTCAAATGCGAATCGGCCAATTGAAAATCTAATAGCCTGGTCCTAGTATAGAGCGCTATAAGCGACCGAACAGCATCGCGGACGCGGTTGCACTGATACTACATGGATACGGGTCAGACATATCGTTAATAATCGATTCAAATATATAATCACTACCAGAAACCCCTTAAGCGGCCAAATGCGAGTCGGCCAATTGAAAATCTAATAGCCTGGTCCTAGTATAAAGCGCTATAAACGATCGCACAGTCTCTGACCCTGTTGCACTGATGCTAGACGGATACGGGTCAGTCACGTATCTTTATAATATCGTTAATAATCGAATCAAATATATACTCACTATCAGAAGCCCCTTGAGCGGCCAAATGCGGGTCGGCCAACTGGAAATCCAATAGACTAGTCCTAGCATAATAAATAATAAATAAATAAATATCTTGGGACATCTTACACAAATCAACCTAGTCCCACGGTAAGCTCAATTAAGGCTTGTGATGTGGGTACCAGGCGACGATATATATAATAGATAGATACGTATAGATACTTAGATACATACACAGCCACGACCAAGGAACAAACATTTGTGATAAATAAATACACAAAGAATGCCCTCGCCGGGATTTGAACCCGGAACCTCCAGCTTCGTAGGCAGGGTCACTACCAACTAGGCTACAGAGGCTGACGAAAGCGCTATAAGCGATCGAACAGCATCTCGGACCCCGTTGCACGGTTTAAAACACGGATCCGTATAATATCGACAAGTATGGCTATACTCACTATCAGAATCTCCTTGAGTGGTCAAATGCGAGTCGGCCAATTGAAAATCTAATAGCCTGGCCCTAGTATAGAGCGCTATAAGCGATCGAACAGCATCCCGGACCCTTTTGCACTGATACTACACGGATACGGGTCAGACACGTATCTTTATAATATCGTTAATAATCGATTCAAATATATACTCACTATCAGAAACCCCTTGAGCGGCCAAGTGCGGGTCGCCCAACTGGAAATCCAATAGACTAGTCCTAGTATAAAGCGCTATAAGCGACCGCACAGTCTCTGGCCCCGTTGCACGGTTTGAAACACGGATCCGTATAATACCGACCAGTATGGCTATACTCACTATCAGAAACTCCTTGAGTGGTCAAATGCGAGTCGGCTAATTGAAAATCTAATAGCCTGGTCCTAGTATAGAGCGCTATAAGCGACCGCACAGCGTCGCGGACACGGTTGCACTGATACTACACGGATACGGGACGGTCACGTATCTTTATAATTATCAATTCAAATATATACTCACTATCAGAAACTCCTTGAGTGGTCAAATGCGAGTCGGCCAATTGAAAATCTAATAGCCTGGTCCTAGTATAGAGCGCTATAAGCGACCGCACAGCGTCGCGGACACGGTTGCACTGATACTACACGGATACGGGTCAGTCACGTATCTTTATAATATCGCTAATAATCGATTCAAATATATACTCACTATCAGAAGCCCCGTGAGCGGCCTAATGCGTGTCGGCCAGTTGGAAATCCAATAGACTAGTCCTAGTATAAAGCGCTATAAGCGATCGCACAGTCTCTGGCCCTATTGCACTGATGTTGCACGGTTTAAAACACGAATCCGTATAATATCGACAAGTATGGCTATACTCACTATAAGAAACCCCTTGAGTGGTCAAATGCGAGTCGGCCAATTGAAAATCTAATAGCCTGGTCCTAGTATAGAGCGCTATAAGCGACCGAACAGCATCCCGGACCCTTTTGCACTGATGCTACACGGATACGGGTCAGACACGTATCTTTATAATATCATTAACTAGCGACCCGCCCCGGCTTCGCAAGGGTAACTACATAAAAACCTTCCTCTTGAATTACTCTACCTATTTAAAAAAATTACACCAAAATCCGTTGCGTTAAGCGTACAAAGGGACATAGGGACAGAAAAAGTGACTTTATTTTATACTATGTAGTGATAATCGATTCAAATATATACTCACTATCAGAGGCCCCTTAAGCGGTCAAATGCGAGTCGGCCAATTGAAAATCTAATAGCCTGGTCCTAGTATAGAGCGCTATAAGCGATCGCACAGAGTCTCGGGCCCTGTTGCACTGATTTTGCACGGATACGGGTCAGACACGTATCTTTATAATATCGACAAGTATGGCTATACTCACTATCAGAAACTCCTTGAGTGGTCAAATGCGAGTCGGCCAATTGAAAATCTAATAGCCTGGTCCTAGTATAGAGCGATATAAGCGACCGAACAGCGTCGCGGACGCGGTTGCACTGATACTACACGGATACGGGTCAGACACGTATCTTTATAATATTGTTAATAATCGATTCAAATATATACTCACTATCAGAAACCCCTTGAGCGGTCAAATGCGAGTCGTCTAACTGGAAGTCCAGTAAACTGGTCCTAGTATAAAGCGCTATAATACGGGTCAAACACGTATCCGTATAATATCTATAAGTATCGCTAATAATCGGTTCAAATATACATGGAGACATCTGAATCGTGGAGTTATGGAGACAACCAAGAAATAGTGACATATCACATTGGTTGTTGTTGTGTAACTTTCTTGAATAAATGAATACTCACTATCAGAAACTCCTTGAGTGGTCAAATGCGAGTCGGCCAATTGAAAATCTAATAGCCTGGTCCGTGTATAGAGCGCTATAAGCGACCGCACAGAGTCTCGTACCCTGTTGCACTGATACTACACGGATACGGGACGGTCACGTATCTTTATAATAATCGATTCAAACATATACTCACTATCAGAAACTCCTTGAGTGGTCAAATGCGAGTCGGCCAATTGAAAATCTAATAGCCTGGTCCTAGTATAGAGCGCTATAAGCGATCGCACAGAGTCTCGGGCCCTGTTGCACTGATTTTGCACGGATACGGGTCAGACACGTATCTTTATAATATCGACAAGTATGGCTATACTCACTATCAGAAACTCCTTGAGTGGTCAAATGCGAGTCGGCCAATTGAAAATCTAATAGCCTGGTCCTAGTATAGAGCGCTATAAGCGACCGAACAGCGTCGCGGACGCGGTTGCACTGATACTACACGGATACGGGTCAGACACGTATCTTTATAATATTGTTAATAATCGATTCAAATATATACTCACTATCAGAAACCCCTTGAGCGGTCAAATGCGAGTCGTCTAACTGGAAGTCCAGTAAACTGGTCCTAGTATAAAGCGCTATAATACGGGTCAAACACGTATCCGTATAATATCTATAAGTATCGCTAATAATCGGTTCAAATATACATGGAGACATCTGAATCGTGGAGTTATGGAGACAACCAAGAAATAGTGACATATCACATTGGTTGTTGTTGTGTAACTTTCTTGAATAAATGAATACTCACTATCAGAAACTCCTTGAGTGGTCAAATGCGAGTCGGCCATTTGAAAATCCAATAGCCTGGTCCTAGTATAAAGCGCTATAAGCGACCGCACAGCGTCGTGGACGCGGTTGCACTGATACTACACGGATACGGGTCGGTATCGACAAGTATGGCTATACTCACTATCAGAAACTCCTTGAGCGGTCAAATGCGAGTCTGCCAATTGAAAATCTAATAGCCTGGTCCTAGTATAGAGCGCTATAAGCGACCGCACAGCGTCGCGGACGCGGTTGCACTGATACTACACGGATACGGGTCAGACACGTATCTTTATAATATCGCAAATAATCGATTCAAATATATACTCACTATCAGAAACTCCTTGAGTGGTCAAATGCGAGTCGGCCAATTGAAAATCTAATAGCCTGGTCCTAGTATAAAGCGCTATAAGCGACCGAACAGCATCCCCGACCCTATTGCACTGATACTACACGGATACGGGTCAGACACGTATCTTTATAATATCATTAGGTAACTAGCGACCCGCCCCGGCTTCGCCCAGGGTACCTACATAAAATCCTTCCTCTTGAATTACTCTACCTATTAAAAAACATGACATCAAAATCCGTTGCGTAGTTTTAAAGATTTAAGCGTACAAAGGGACATAGGGACAGAAAAAGTGACTTTATTTTATACTATGTAGTGATAATCGATTCAAATATATACTCACTTTCAGAAACCCCTTGAGTGGTCAAATGCGAGTCGGCCAATTGAAAATCTAATGGCCTGGTCCTAGTATAGAGCGCTATAAGCGACCGAACAGCATCGCGGACGCGGTTGCACTGATACTACTTACACTGCGTTTATCTTTATAATATTGTTAATAATCGATTAAAATATATACTCACTATCTGAAGCCCCTTGAGCGGCCAAATGTGAGTCTGCCAGCTGGAAACCCAATAGACTAGTCCTAGTATAAAGCGCTATAAGCGATCGCACAGTCTCTGACCCTGTTGCACTGATACTACACGGATACGGTTCAGTCACGTATCTTTATAATAATCGATTCAAATATATACTCACTATCAGAAACTCCTTGAGTAGTCAAATGCGAGTCGGCCAATTGAAAATCTAATAGCCTGGTCCTAGTATAGAGCGCTACATATAAGCGATCGCACAGAGTCTCGGACCCTGTTGCACTGATGCTACACGGATACGGGTCAGATACGTATCTTTATAATATCGTTAATAATCGATTCAAATATATACTCACTATCAGAAACTCCTTGAGTGGTCAAATGCGAGTCGGCCAATTGGAAATCTAATAGCCTGGTCCTAGTATAGAGCGCTATAAGCAATCGCACAGTCTCTGGCCCTATTGCACTGATGTTGCACGGTTTAAAACACGGATCCGTATAATATCGACAAGTATGGCTATACTCACTATCGGAACCTCCTTGAATGGTCAAATGCGAGTCGGCCAATTGAAAATCTAATAGCTTGGTCCTAGTATAGAGCGCTATAAGCGATCGCACAGAGTCTCTGACCCTGTTGCACTGATACTACACGGATACGGGACGGTCACGTATCTTTATAATAATCGATTCAAATATAATACTCACTATCAGAAACCCCTTGAGTGGTCAAATGCGAGTCGGCCAACTGGAAATCCAATAGACTAGTCCTAGTGTAAAGCGCTATAAGCGATCGCACAGCATCCCGGACCCTGTTGCACTGATTTTGCACGGATTCAAACACGGATCCCTATAATACCGACAAGTATGGCTATACTCACTATCAGAAACTCCTTGAGTGGCCAAATGCGAGTCGGCCAATTGAAAATCTAATAGCCTGGTCCTAGTATAGAGCGCTATAAGCGACCGCACAGCGTCGCGGACGCGGTTGCACTGATACTACACGGATAGGGGACGGTCATGTATCTTTATAATTATCAATTCAAATATATACTCACTATCAGAAACTCCTTGAGCGGTCAAATGCGAGTCGGCCAATTGAAAATCTAATAGCCTGGTCCTAGTATAAAGCGCTATAAGCGACCGTACAGCGTCGCGGACACGGTTGCACTGATACTACACGGATACGGGACGGTCACCTATCTTTATAATAATCGATTTAAATATATACTCACTATCAGAAGCCCCTTGAGTGGCAAAATGCGTGTCGGCCAACTAGAAATCCAATAGACTAGTCCTAGTATAAAGCGCTATAAGCGATCGCACAGTCTCTGACCCTATTGCACTGATGTTGCACGGTTTAAAACACGGATCCGTGTAATATCGACAAGTATGGCTATACTCACTATCAGAAACTCCTTGAGTGGTCAAATGCGAGTCGGCCAATTGAAAATCTAATAGCCTGGTCCTAGTATAGAGCGCTATAAGCGACCGAACAGCGTCGCGGACTCGGTTGCACTGATACTACACGGATACGGGACAGACACGTATCTTTATAATATCATTAACTAGCGACCCGCCCCGGCTTCGCAAGGGTACCTACATAAAAACCTTCGTCTTGAATTACTCTACCTATTAAAAAACATGACATCAAAATCCGTTGCGTAGTTTTAAAGATTTAAGCGTACAAAGGGACATAGGGACAGAAAAAGTGACTTTAGTTTATATTATGTAGTGATAATCGATTCAAATATATACTCACTATCAGAAACTCCTTGAGTGGTCAAATGCGAGTCGGCCAATTGAAAATCTAATAGCCTGGTCCTAGTATAGAGCGCTATAAGCGACCGGACAGCGTCGCGGGCGCGGTTGCACTGATAATACACGGATACGGGTCAGACACGTATCTTTATAATATCATTAGGTAACTAGCGACCCGCCCCGGCTTCGCAAGGGTACCTATATAAAAACCTTCCTCTTGAATTACTCTACCTATTTAAAAAAAAATACATCAAAATCCGTTGCGTTGTTTTAAAGATTTAAGCGTACAAAGGGACATAGGGACAGAAAAAGTGACTTTATTTTATACTATGTAGTGATAATCGATTCAAATATATACTCACTATCAGGAACTCCTTGAGTGGTCAAATGCGAGTCGGCCAATTGAAAATCTAATAGCCTGGTCCTAGTATAGAGCGCTATAAGCGATCGAACAGCATCGCGAACGCGGTTACACTGATACTACACGGATACGGGTCGGACACGTATCTATAATATCGTTAATAATCGATTCAAATATATACTCACTATCAGAAACTCCTTGAGTGGTCAAATGCGAGTCGGCCAATTGAAAATCTAATAGCCTGGTCCTAGTATAGAGCGCTATAAGCGACCGCACAGCATCACGGACCCGGTTGCACTGATGCTGCACGGTTTCGCGCGGAGTAGCGGAGCGGAGAGACACGGCGCAGTATTGTCCGGTGTCCGCTTGGATTTCTGGCGTTATTAGGTTACTGTTGCCCTGGGGAAAGAAAATACCATAAAAATAGGATTTTAATTACATTTTGAAAGATATATAAGGACAGGATCACAAACGCAACTTTTTTACGTAAGTTCCATCGTATTTTTACGGAAACGTCCGACTTAGTTTTCTGCCTTAATTAACTTCATTGCAATGGATTTTGAAGCTCATCATCATCATCATCATCAGCCCATAGTCGTCCACTGCTGGACATAGGCCTTCCCCAATTCGCGCCACCATACTCGCCACATTTGAAGCTCATTGTGACAAAAATACATTGATGATTTCGGATATTTCCGCCAAAATACAAAAACAAAGTATAATACAATAGATACAGGTGGGTCAAAATTGTTTTCTTCTTGTTTCATACCACTCTGTCACGCTCTTAGTTGCTGTTTCGACTTAGTATATAAAAAAAATCCGGTGCACTTGTATTTCTTTTTCACGCTAGATTTTAAACCATACATAAAAAATTGGAAACAAAAAATCATCTCATACAAAAATCACAATTGTGTCACGTTTTTAGGGACACAAAATAAGACAACGAAAATAATTTTGACTCAGGTTTACACCTCAGACCATTATACTAAACAGGGTGCGTAGCCAAGTTGCCAATCACTAACGCTCAGTAGCGTATTGTAGTATTGTCTCTGTCCCTTTTTCTTACCAGTGCGACAAAGACAGCCAGTACCTTTCGTTCACGATTGACGATTGAGCGTTAGCGATTGATTTGTCTACGAACCCCGATAGAAATTTACGACTGAATTCTGGGTCTAGCTTATTCTGAAACTGTTTAAATTTTCACAATATTGATTTATGTTTTACAGACTCTTAAACAGAATCCTAGAAGATTTATATACAGGGTGTTCGTGATGATTTGCGTTAAATTGGACAGGTTACTTGGGACTGGGTTAATAGAAGTTACTCGGTATATCGGCTTTTGTTACATTCGAAAAAATTTTTTTTTTCTTTTTCATACATAATAAATGAAATGGTAAGTGTGAGAGAACCTTAAAAATAACATAAGAAATAATTTCAGGGGCCCATTTCTCAAAAGCTTGTTACTTGTAATACAAGTGAAAGTCTCTTTTTGAGACTATTAACTCGATAAGGACTTCCGCTTGTATTACAAGTTACAAGCTTTCGAGAAATGGGCCCCAGGTCACTGACGGCACATGTCAAAATAACTAACTCTAAGATCTAATAAAGGTGGCAGTACACTTGTTCAAAAATTAAATTTATTTTTTTAATAACTCAATAACAGAAGAGATAAGAAACTAGTTCCTTAGATAAATCAGTTATACTGGGCGTAAATACGCTTCCCTTCACTTAATAGCCTTTGTCAGCCTCCGTAGCCTAGTTGGTAGTGACCTGCGAAGCTGGAGGTTCCGGGTTCGAATCCCGGCGAGGGATGAGATTATTTGTGTATTTATTTATCACAAATATTTGTTCCTTGGTCATGGCTGTCTATGTATTTAAGTATCTGTCTATTATATATATCGTCGCCTGGTACCCTATCACATGCCTTAATTGAGCTTACCATGGGACTAGGCCGATTTGTGTAAGATGTCCCAAGATATTTATTTTATTTTATAGCAAATAGAAAAAAACAACCTGTACATACCGAGGCACCAGTAGCAGCCTGGGCGAAAGCGTTAAGTGTATGCGTCACATGTAAAGTCTCGACTCCTCCTGCCAAAGCACAAATGGCCTTGACAGCCTGGAACACAGCTTTGGGGGAGCATGTGCCTTCCGCCCCAACTACTCCTACGGCGCGAGATAATTCGCCTTCTAGGGTTTCTGAAAACAAAAAAAAAGTGTTGTATAGTGCTTTTCTCAAACTTGCAATGAAATAAAATAACGAAAGTGATTTTCACAGTACACAAACAAATAAGTCAAAGAACGAAACGAATCTATACAATAATAATAAAAAAACTTATACGTTAATTTTTTTTTTAAACCGTTTGAGATAATCTTTTACCCGGTGACATTGACATTAGTTCTTTTTTTTTACGGTGAAATGCCAAGACGTTCTGTCACTTTACGAGTTACTTCCGGTATTTAACTTTTTAAAGCCGGTTCCTTCCAGTACTTTGCAGTCCTAAGACTGCAAAGTAGTTATGAAATGCCTTTACATATCAAGTTCAATCATCGAACCAGCGAGATGGTACTTCCAGGTTTAATTTGACATACGTAATGCCAACATTTCATTGCAAGTTTGAGAAAAGGTAATTTCACCAGAGTTGAGGCGAATGATTACACACACATCCAAATGAAGTACTAATTGCAAAAAATGTAGTGAATGAATGAATGACTTGCGTCAAAATATTGAAGCAAATCCCTTGAACAAACTCAATCAATCTTACAGTTGCAATTGGGTTTGCTGTCAGTACGAAAAAATAACACTAATTTCAAATTCCTCGTGTGTTTACATGACATGTTGATGTGTGCGTGACCTCAACTCTTGTGGAACTATCTATATCACAAGGTTGGCAATTATTTCTAGAGAGGTGCCGGTAAATAGGTATGATGTCAAATCAATATCTTTTTTCGAACTGTCGATTGACACTATGAAATGAAGTTTTATATTAAATACACAAAAGTGACGTTACCATTGTATACTGCCAAATGACCTACTCTTTAAAGATCTTTCCAATTTATTAAATTGAATTTCTCTACAAAAATACTTCTATCTAAATTTTAGTAATAATTTCTACGTGCATAATGTGAAATAGCTTAGATAAGCTAATTCCTGTCCGACAATATGGATTTTAAGATTTCAGAAACGGTTTAGCAACGTATGAATTAACCGCTAAATGGGTTAATACTTCTTGATGATCTATTTCGTATTAGTTATACCAAATGAAATAAAACTGTACTGTACTATGAGAATGTAACGTTTCCCAATTCGAGATATTCTCGTGGCTTACACCATTTATTTTATTCTATTACTATACGTTCCGAAACGTGGTCCTTCACCATCAGCCTCATCTCTAAACTCAAAGTTGCTCAACTAGCTATGGAGAGAGCTATGCTCGGAGTTTCTCTGCGTGATCGAATCAGAAATGAGTAGATCCGTAGGCGAACTAAAGTTACTGACATAGCCCTCCGGATCAGCAAGCTGAAGTGGCAATGGGCAGGCCACATTGCACGCAGAGCAGATGGTCGATGGGGTCGAAAAGTGCTCGAGTGGAGACCACGTAGGACGTCTACCCACAAGGGCTTGTCCATTAATCACGTCATACGATTTCGGCCTGTTTTAGACCCCCCCATCCCCCATGGTGACATTTGGTGATATTTTCTGGAAACCACCCCCCCCCACCCCCCCTAGCCAATATTACGTTCGTCGCTGTTTTTCGTTAGAGAATACGAAGTTCGTACATTAAACGTCAAACTCTCGACGCAGTGTAGTTCCAGCTCACGCCGCATTCGTCGCCGAGCACTAGTGTCGTTTTAAGTACATTAGTGAATACCATTTTTAGGCTCGACGCTGCCGCAGCGCTGACACAGCGCTGACAGCAAGGCGGTTTCCTTAGTGAATAACACTGCAGATCGCATCTAACCGGTACATGTGGAGGTCCAGAGGGGAGCCCTATGTTCAGCAGTGGACTTCTTATGACTGAGATGATGACTATAGGACAAATCCAACTTACCAAGCAAAATGGACAAATTGTCAAAAGAAAGCAGCGGCGCGGAACCCAATAACAAAATTCCTTCTTTTTTCTGAAGTCAGTTGAAAATTAAAACTTTCTATGGACAAACCAACTCTTCCCGTCTATAGTCCGCCTAGCGACACGTACGAAAAATATAAAGCGCAATTTTTTTTCCAAAACTGCAAGTAGCTAAGCATTGTGCAAGGCATCAGGCTGTAACTCTATTTAATAGGCTCCCCACTCATCTCAAAGTCATTACGGATTGGGTTCTATTCAGACGGAAATTGAAGTTGTTCTTGTTGACAAGGTGCTGCTACAGTATTGATGAAATATTTATTAATAATTATAATAATCTTGTATGACAATGTTCGAATACTTTTAATATTAATTGTATGTGTACCTACTGTAATTATCTATTTAGTTAATTATTTTTCTGTTGTAAGCTGTACCTACTTAATGGAATTTCTGACACAATAATTGTATTGTTCAAGAATAAATAAACTGAAACTGAAACTATTTTTTGAATGTGTTACCTTTTTCTATTGACAAGCCGGTTGGACACTCTAGACGTATATTAGTGAACAAGAGTAAAGTTTAAAAGAGAAATCCAACTTACCGAGCAAAATGGACAAATTGTCTTGTGAAAGCAGCGGCGCTCCGCCCTGTACCGGGATCAAATCGTCTAAAGTGAGATGCGCATCTCTAGCGTCGTCTCTCTCCGTCCTGGCGAGCTCCCTATCCCGGCCGGAGTGCAGGCACAGGCGGACGTCCTTCTCTAGCCGAGCGCACGACCGAATCTATACTCACTCTACTCAGCTTGGCAGTTGAAAAATTAAAAAAGACTTCAACGGATTTCATCGAGATTCTATCATCAGACCAATTTGATGCCAACAGGACTATCTCGTTTGGCGTGATATTGAGTCAAAGTCAAATTCAAACTATTCTTTATTCAAGTAAGCTTATTAATAAGCATTTTCGAATCGTCTGACATTATCGAGAGAGAGAGAGAGAGAGAGAGAGAGGGAGAGAGAGAGAGAGAGAGAGAGAGAGAGAGAGAGTGTGAGTGAGTGTGTGAGAGAGAGAGAGAGAGAGAGAGTGAGTGAGAGAGAGAGAGAGAGTGAGTGAGAGAGAGAGAGAGAAAAAATCTACTATTTTAGTACTACGAGTTATTCTTGCAATTGTCATACAGATGCTTAATTTAAATTTAATAGTTTAAAATGGGACCAATAGGAATGCATCAACTTTCAAATAAAAAAAGGATAATCAAAATCAATACACTCAGTCGAAAGTTTTGATGTAAAAAACATTTAAAAATAACAAAAAATCTAATTAAAAACTTCCTTCTCTTTTCTGAAGTCAGTTGATAATTAAACCTTTCTATAGACAAACCAACTCTTCACGTCTATATTTTTTAAATGTGTTGCCTTTTTCTACTGACAAGCCGATTGGACAGAGTCTAGACATATATTAGTGAAGTAAAGTTTAAAAGAGAAATCCAACTTACCGAGCAAAATGGACAAATTGTCTTGCGAAAGCAGCGGCGCTCCGCCCTGTACCGGGATCAAATCGTCTAAAGTGAGATGCGCATCTCTAGCGTCGTCTCTCTCCGTCCTGGCGAGCTCCCTATCCCGGCCGGAGTGCAGGCACAGGCGGACGTCCTTCTCTAGCCGAGCGCACGACCGAATCTATACTCACTCTACTCAGCTTGTCAGTTGAACAATTAAAAAAATACTTCAACGGATTTCATCGAGATTCTATCATCAGACCAATACTTTATGCCAACAGGACTATCTCGTTTGGCGTGATATTGAGTCAAAGTCAAAGTCAAACTATTCTTTATTCAAGTAAGCTTATTAATAAGCATTTTCGAATCGTCTGACATTATCAAGAGAGAGAGAGAGAGAGAGAGAAAATCTACTATTTTAGTACTACGAGTTATTCTTGCAATTGTCATACAGATGCTTAACATAAATTTAATAGTTTAAAATGAACCCAGTCGGTAAGCATTAGCTTTAAAATAAAAAAAAGATAATCAAAATCAATACACTCAGTCGAAAGTTTGGACGTAACAAACATAAAAAAATAACAAAATTCCTTCTTTTTTCTGAAGTCAGTTGAAAATTAAAACTTTCTATGGACAAACCAACTCTTCCCGTCTATATTTTTGTAGTCAGTTGAAAATTAAAACTTTCTATGAACAACCAACTCTTCCCGTCTATATTTTTTAAATGTGTTGCCTTTTTCCACTGACAAGCCGATTGGACAGAGTCTAGACGTATATTAGTGAACTAGAGTAAAGTTTAAAAGAGAAATCCAACTTACCGAGCAAAATGGACAAATTGTCTTGTGAAAGCAGCGGCGCTCCGCCCTGTACCGGGATCAAATCGTCTAAAGTGAGATGCGCATCTCTAGCGTCGTCTCTCTCCGTCCTGGCGAGCTCCCTATCCCGGCCGGAGTGCAGGCACAGGCGGACGTCCTTCTCTAGCCGAGCGCACGACCGAATCTATACTCACTCTACTCAGCTTGGCAGTTGAAAAATTTAAAAAAATACTTCAACGGATTTCACCGAGATTCTATCATCAGACCAATACTTTATGCCAACAGGACTATCTCGTTTGGCGTGATATTGAGTGAAAGTCAAATTCAAACTATTATTTATTCAAGTAAGCTTATTAATAAGCATTTTCGAATCGTCTGACATTATCACAAGAGAGAGAGAGAGAGAGAGAGAGAGAGAGAGAGAGAGAGAGAGTGAGTGAGTGAGTGTGAGAGAGAGAGAGAAGAGAGAGAGAGAGAGGGAGAGAGAGAGAGAGAGAGAAAAATCTACTATTTTAATACTACGAGTTATTCTTGCAATTGTCATACAGATGCTTAAAGTAAATTTAATAGTTTAAAATGGACCCAGTCGGTAAGCATCAGTTTTCAAATAAAAATAACAAAAAATCGAATTAAGAACTCCCTTCTCTTTTCTGAAGTCAGTTGAAAATTAAAACTTTCTATGGACAAACCAACTCGTCTATATTTTTTAAATGTGTTGCCTTTTTCTACTGACAAGCCAGTTGGACCGAGTCTAGACGTATATTAGTGAAGTAAAGTTTAAAAGAGAAATCCAACTTACCAAGCAAAATGGACAAATTGTCTTGTGAAAGCAGCGGCGCTCCGCCCTGTACCGGGATCAAATCGTCTAAAGTGAGATGCGCATCTCTAGCGTCGTCTCTCTCCGTCCTGGCGAGCTCCCTATCCCGGCCGGAGTGCAGGCACAGGCGGACGTCCTTCTCTAGCCGAGCGCACGACCGAATCTATACTCACTCTACTCAGCTTGTCAGTTGAAATATTAAAAAAAATACTTCAACGGATTTCATCGAGATTCTATCATCAGACCAATACTTTATGCCAACAGGACTATCTCGGTTTGGCGGTGATATTGAGTCAAAGTCAAATTCAAAGTATTCTTTATTCAAGTAAGCTTATTAATAAGCATTTTCGAATCGTCTGACATTATCAAGAGAGAGAGAGAGAGAGAGAGAGGAGAGAGAGAGAGAGAGAGTGAGTGAGTGAGAGAGAGGAGAGAGAGAGAGTGAGTGAGAGAGAGAGAGAGAAAAATCTACTATTTTAGTACTACGAGTTATTCTTGCAATTGTCATACAGATGCTTAAAGTAAATTTTAATAGTTTAAAATGGACCCAGTCGGTAAGCATCAGCTTTCAAATAAAAATAACAAAAAATCGAATTAAGAACTCCCTTCTCTTTTCTGAAGTCAGTTGAAAATTAAAACTTTCTATGGACAAACCAACTCTTCCCGTCTATATTTTTTTTA
>JALPQI010011097.1:0-37389 GCA_025490895.1 Thaumatotibia leucotreta | reverse complement strand
AATTTGCGCATAATCAGCTACAAAAAGTGACAATTTGATAATATTAGGCAATGGTGGATTTTTTATATTGTTACCAGGTTGTTTGTAATTTTTTTGCGATATTTTGCACGTGAGAGGTGAATTTCTGATTTTAGTTGCACATGAAACTAACCCGCCCATTTCTCATCTCTTGGACCTTTTTTTGCCACGTGCCGTTTTTACGGAGCCAGTTCGCCATCTTTCACGGATGGTGCCTTCGCCCTTGAGAACTTGAACATTCTAACACTCGAGGGACGTAGAACGTATGGTGTCTTAAATTATGTATGGGATAACCCTTTACCAACCCATGCTATAAGAGGTGAAATTTTTAAGGTTGTTTTCCGTTTAAGGGCTTGTTCAGTATCGTTTTCCAATTAGGTAAAAGAGAAGAATTTTTATTTTACGTGAAAAAAATGTGTTTGAGGCAGGTCTTTCAAAATTGCGCACATTGCGCGTAGAACCGATGGCCGTTGGGGTGGGAAGGTTCTTGAGTGGCGGCCACGTACCGGAAGGCGTAGCGTGGGTAGGCCCCCCACAAGGTGGACCTGGTGAAGGTCGTAGGAGTCCGCTGGATGCGGGTGGCGCAGGACCGGTCATTGTGGCAATCTTTGGGGGAGGCCTATGTTCAGCAGTGGACGTCTTTCGGCTGATATGATGATGATTTCAAATTAGCCGACGCAATCAATATTTTTTTGGAAGAAAAAACATCCTCCCGGTATTTTCCTGACGGGAACATGATCAAAATTTCACCTGGTATGTGCACAGGCCTATTTTGCCTTTGAAATTCGTATATTAAGAGCACCCGTCTTTGTCATACTTATGATGCCTTTGTTGAAGTGACAGAGACAAAATAAATAATTAATCTTCGAAATCTATTAATTCCGCAGTTCGCGGTAGGTCTTCTGTTTCAAACATTACTCAATCTCTACAAAAAATTCTTTTGAGTCTTTACCTGATGAGGAAGACCTTAACTCTTCGTCCACATCGATAACATCGATAACATCAAATAGTCCATCTAAGATCAATAGAAGTTGCCCTGAAATTGTAGAAAACCTGAGCGAGAAGCTTAATACCATGACCTCCAAAATTAACGACCTAGAAGAAAAGTTAAAAAGTGCAGATCAAGAAATTGAAAATTTACTTGCCGAAAATAAAATGCTCAAGAATCAGATTGGAGATTGTAATATTAAGGTTACTAAATTGGAACACATCTGTCGATCTCATACGAAAAAGTCAACACCTAAGAAACCGAAGACTTTAATAAAATCCCCACTTTTCTGTACCCCAAAATCTAACAGAAATGATCATGAATACGATGAAATGGAACGAGATAAGCGATCTGTCACTGACTTGGTTCGGAACATGAACTCTGAGCCTGGTTCACCGTTAAAAAGTCTACAAAATGGAATTATTTCTCAACACCCTGAACACGTCACAGACACAATAAACAATAAAGAAGTGCAACGATTGAACTCCACCCCAAATGACGACCGAAGCTCTGATGTACTGCTTCAAGCTGATTCCAGAAACAAGATTTCTATTTTGAGCACTAACAGATGGATTAAAATGCTTCATTCCGCTAACTTTGCGCTTAGTGATAACTTCGATATTTGCCACTATCTTTTTCCAGGCGTCGGTGTGCGGACGCTACTTATAGATATTGAGAGTAAACTTAGAGATTATAATGAAAATGATTTTTGTATAATATTTATAGGCGAGGACGACTTTAGGAAGTCACAGAATTATGAAAATTTAGTTTTACACATCAGGAATATTATTTCAAAACTTTCGCATACCAATGTCATCATATGCTACCCAACATTTAAGATTACCCCATTTGCTAATATGTGTAACAGAAGAATTGAAATATTTAATCACTTACTGTACATCGACAATATTAAATATAATTATGCCTATTTACTCGACAGTAACCGCAACTTAATATATGATTATGATATGTTTTACCGAAAATCTGGCCAATTAAATAAAACAGGCCTAAAAACGTTATTTACCGACATATGTACACTGGTATCCATAATCCTATTAGAAAACAGATCTACAAATTCATCGATAAATTGTCATTGTAATAAAGCTCGATTCGATTTTTTTCGTGAACAATAATGTTATTTCCAAAGATAATAGCCCGACTGACAATGAATGTAAGGCGAATAATAACTTTAGGATATTTCATCAAAATATTAACGGTTTATTTAACAAAATTGATATATTGCAGGTTGCGTTAAATGAATTTCGCAGTAAACACCAAGATATTGATGTAATTTGTCTAAGCGAAACTTTTGTAAAGCGTGGCTGTGAATGTAACATCATATTTGATAATTATACACTGGCAGCATCCTATTGCAGAGAAGCCAGCAGAGGTGGTACAGCTATCCTAGTAAAAAAATCGGTAGAGGCAAAATCAATTAAATTGGATTTAAAATTGGCAACTAACTGTTACTTTGAATGCTGTGGAACCGAGATTGTTGGATTAAATCTTATTATCGTAGTTATTTACAGAATACCTGAACAAACTAGATCACATGTTGGTATATTTATCCATAAGCTTAACACTCTTTTGCAGCATTTAACATCTAAGTACAGGAAAAAGAAAATAGTGATTTGCGGTGATTGGAACATCGACATTCTAAAGGACAACGTATTTAGCCAGGACTTAAGGGGGACATTGATGAACTTTAATTTTGTTCTGCACATAAATGAGCCGACTAGGCGAAGTACTTGCCTTGACCAAATTGCCAGCAATATAAGGATGGCGGTAGCTGAGACTCACAAACTTTGTTTATCGGATCATGACAAGGCACAGACATTAACGATTAATGTTCAGAGGTCTGGCAAATGCCTTCGCTGGTTTGAGTTTGTAAGGGATTTCAGTAGTGAAAATATTCTGAAATTTTGTGACTATATCGCTGCATTGTCTTTTTCCGATACCCTGAATAATCAAGACTTTAATGAGGCATTTTTGGCGTTTTATGATATGTTACGTTTACTCTTTGATTTATGTTTTCCGTGGATAAAAATTAAAACAAGCAATCGTCAAAATAAAACTAATTGGATAACTAAGGGTATACGTAAATCTTGTTACTTCAAACGTAAGTTGTACATGAAATGTAGAGCATTAAATTTAAACAAGAAAGAAAACATGCGTAAACTAAAATCCTATAACAGGATCCTTAGGAAATGTATCTTTGCATCACGGAAGCTAGTGAACAATGGTATTATTATGAATCATAAAAATAAATGTAAGGCGACTTGGCAAGTAATATCATCCATGACGTGTAATGATAAAATTAATAAAAATATAGACGCTTTGAAAATTGATAATATGACATATACTGATCCGCAAGACATTCCTAATTTATTAAATAATTACTTCATTAATATTACTAACTCGCAAGTTAAAAAGAAAGTATGCCCATTGGTGACAAGTAATTTGAATAGGCAATTTCATTCCATGTTTTTGAACCCTGTAGACGAACACGAGATCTACAAATTAATTATGTCACTGAGTAACAGTAAAGCTTGTGGCTTTGATGATATTACCACAAATATTTTAAAATTAAATGCAAGGAGCCTTATACGTCCCTTGACGCATCTAATAAACCTATCTTTTTGTCACGGCACATTTCCAGAGCAATTAAAGCTCTCGATCGTAAAACCCTTATTTAAAAAAGGTGATCGCAGCGATCCAAACAATTATCGACCTATAACACTAGTCCCAGTATTGTCCAAGGTTTTTGAAAAGGCCATGTGCATGCGCCTTACAAACTACTTTGAAAAACAAAATATTTTGCAACCAAATCAGTACGGATTTAGAAAGGGTCACTCGACCGAGTTAGCTTGCTTCCATTTTATTAAACACATATCTGAATCAATTAACAATAAAATGCCTATTACATCTATTTTTCTTGACCTTAGTAAGGCATTCGATACAGTCGATCATAGTGTGCTTTTGGAAAAGATTGAATTGTATGGCGTCAGAGGCTTAGTACTAGATTGGCTAAAAAGCTACCTTGGAGGCAGAAAACAGTGCACAGAAATCTCAAAATTAGTCAGTCGGGGTAAAAGTCTTGTGAAACAAAGGTTTCGGTCAGATTTTCGCGAAAATTGTTGGGGAGTTCCTCAAGGCAGTAACTTAGGCCCATTACTTTTTTTGATTTATATAAACGATCTTCCTCAAGCTACCACCCAAAAGTGTATATTATTTGCGGATGACACTACGTTGATGATCAGGGGAGAAGATCCGCTGACATATGAATCTGACATAAATAAGGCCTTAGTTGATATTAGTATGTGGACCAAACAAAACAACCTAAATGTAAACTTATCTAAAACAGTTTATACTCAATTTCATTCCTATCAGACTACCCCCGCTGGCCTTGACATCAATTATAACGACATTTCTATAGAAAAATCTCATACAGTTAAATTTCTTGGCATAACAATTGACGAAAATTTAAGTTGGAAAACCCATGTCGAAATTGTTTGCTCTAAACTTGACAAATTTGTGTACGCGCTGAGGAAACTTAGAAATACTGTTTCTATTCAAGCAGCAAAAACCGCCTATCATGGATATGTCTCGTCTATTTTAAACTACGGGCTTTTACTTTGGGGTAACTCTGTCGACATCGAAAAAGCGTTTATTAGGCAAAAAAAGTGCATCCGTGCAATTGCCAATGCTTGGATTCCAGACAGCTGTAAACCTCTGTTTGAGGAATTTAATATTTTGCCTCTACCATGTATGTACATTAAAAAAGCATGCCTGTTTGTAAAACAACACCCTGAACTCTTTAAAAAGAGGAGTGAGGTATTTGCGGGAAATCGAAGGGCGCAATACAAGGATTTGCTATACCAGCCTCCATCTCGTTCTTTCATATATGGCAGGAACTCCTACAATATGTGCATAGTTATATTCAATAGCCTTCCTTACGAACTAAAACAAATAGAAGGAAAACAATTTAGAACTAGGATTACAAAGTGGCTGTCTGAGAAATGTTTCTATAGCGTAAGTGAATTCTTAGATTATAAAGATACATAATTTTACACATGACATTTTTTTTTTTTTTTTTTTATTTATACATATAATTACATTGAATAATACTTTCGACATCCATTTTTTAATCACTGCCCTATTATCTTCTATTTTAATCTTATGTCTAATGTCATAATATCGAATTGAATTTATTAATTATTCCTAAACATTGTTTGATTATTCGATTATCGTTTTATTATTTAAAAGGACACTACTGATTGTGATTATATTAAATATTAATTATTGTGTTATTGTATTAGTGTCAAATTTGTTTATTATTTGCATGTCGTATCTTCGACTGAATACTGATACATTTATATTCTACCACCTTTGTAAACACGTGTTCTAGCAAATAAAATTTCTGATTCTGATTCTGATTCTGATTCTGAAACATTTTTATTAAACTTCTTTCATCATTCATTAATCATTATCAGCCTATGATAGTCCACTGCTGGACGTAGGCATCTCCTATTAACTATGCGTATAGACGTATTAGGAGGTAAATGCCCATAATCGCCACGCTGGGCAAGCGGATTGGCGATCGCAGTAATGTGTCCACTATGATGACGCTGCTGCCCATCATGAATATTTTATCAAATTATGGTCAGTGACAGTTCCCTTAGTCGACTCTTATGACAACCGCAGGAGGGGTTGGGGTGGTGACAAATGTATTCTTACTGCCGTCACCACACGGCCAAACTTCTTTACTCGTAGATAATTTATGATTTTGACTTAGTTTTCCACATTATAATATATATTTTCTCGGTTAATAAATTAAATTAAACAATTAGCTTATTTGATTCTCTTAGGCATTTTGGGAACTGGTTGGCGAGCCGTAGTTTGAATACATGTATCAATGCCATCCTCGCAATGCAATTATGAACTAGGACTTCGGTAGAAGCCTTGAAGCTGTTATAAATACGTGTGTATTTAATTTTACACTCTTACAGCAGCCTTTATTCATAAAATGACCTAATCATGAACGTTATTTAAATCCGCTTCTTCAATCAGTGACGAATTACGGAAACAAAATATTTCCTTCGTAAAAACTGATCACGAATATCACGATATTTGTTAATATAATTGGAATCAGTTTAGATCGGCATTTATGGCTATGAGTTCATTGCAGTACAGTCAAGGATTATTAATAGTACATTGTGCATTTAGGGAGGTAAGTACGGTTTTACGAAAAAATAAGTTTTAAGACAAAATATTATTAAATGAAGTACTGACATTTCTATTACTCCCTAGGGAATTTCACTTTTCTATTACTCCCGCTACGCACGCAAGCAATGGCGCGCTTAGACAGCAAGTGTGATGAAAAACATATTCATATTATTCATGCTCTCAACTATACACTTGTCAATCTTGACTACGACAGGTTGAGGTTCTATTTGAGAGTGGTCAGTAATGTTATGATAAAATTATACAGTTTCAATTCCGGTTTGAATATTTGATTCACTCGCCTACAAACAAAGGCATAGCATAAACTGACCTTTGAATAACAATAGGAAATAGGGCTTTATTTTACCATCGTGACGGCGTGAAGAGCACAATGATTTTATTGATTAAATTAAACTACACATTAGTGTTCTCGTCAGATTCATAATAGCTCCCGAAGTGTTCAAAATATCTTGTATCTATTCTGTGTATGAACTATGAAGGAGTATTTTACTTTGAATTACACGTACACGAGACAAGTATCTATTGAGTCATTGTCAGATTTAAAAGCACTTCTAAGACAAATGAGCACTTTTGCTTGATTGATAAAACGCACGGCAGCTACGCAGCGGTCGTGGGTTCAATCTAGAAGAACAAATCTATATTTCGTCCTATTACTGCAAATACCAGCTATCTAAACAAATCAGGTTTTGGCAGAATCAATACAATTATTAATTAAATTCGTTATCGAATAACATAATACGTGCACATAGCTGGTATTTGCAGTAATAGGACGATATATGAATGTTGCTGTCTGCTGTTTCGATGAAAGTTCAAAAATAAGAATGTGTGAAAAGTATTAAAAACAAATCGATTTTGAAGGAATAGAAAGATGACGATATCACTAAAGTTTATCATTCGTTTTAAACTATAAATCTCCCATTGCTGTGCACAGGATTCTTCTCAATATAAGAGAATGATAGGGCAACCATGCTGTCTCAATGCGAGTAGTAGAGGACTTGACATAGTTCGCATGTACCTGACATGTATACTTTTGATTTCTTAGTGAATTTATGTAGGTTTCCTCATGATATTTTTCTTGTTAGACCTGCATTGAAACCTGCTGGTAAATATCAACAGTAGAACATAATGATACAAGTTGATATTCCGCAGATAAGTTCTAAAAAAAACTGTACATGCATACGTGCTAGCCAGGATTAAATTACATTATTCGTCAGCCTCCGTAGCCTAGTTGGTAGTGACCCTGCCTACGAAGCTGGAGGTTCCGGGTTCGAATCCCGGCGAGGGCATTATTTGTGTATTTATTTATCACAAATATTTGTTCATTGGTCATGACTGTCTATGTATTTAAGTATCTATATGTATCTATCTATTATATATATCGTCGCCTGGTGCCCACATCACAAGCCTTAATTGAGCTTACCGTGGGACTAGGTCGATTTGTGTAAGATGTCCCAAGATATTTATTTATTTATTATACAGTGTGCTACCATAACCTAGGTTTTTACGAAAATAGGTATTAATACGCATCACTGGCAATCGTTGTGAAGTAATAAGAGTTGATAAATATTTAAATTAATTATATTTCCTTCGAACGACCAATATATGTAACGCGTATCCTGCTTATGCTTAGGTAGTTGTAAAACGCTGCTAGTTGCTGTGATATATCATTGTCTAGCGCTAATTAACGACTCATTTTGAAGTACATTGCATTTTACTGACCTTTTCTTAGAAAATTCAATTTCGCTTAAAATTAGATTTTTTAATCAAATAATGCACACTCAATACTCGGCTTCAATAAAAGCCTGCATGATGTTAGAAATAGGCCACAGCTAATACAGTGTTTAGCTGTGGCCTATTTCACCATAATTACAAGTGTGACAATCGTAAAATATCACTGTTACTGACGTCACAGGCCTCTGTAAGCTACGGTTACGGCTATTATTATTACGGTTACGGTTATTGGACGGTCCATGTACTTGTTTGCCGCCAACATAAAATGATTAGTAATAACGTTACTATATCGTTAATAAACTACTTTTTATTTTCCGAAACCCGTGACAATTGTCGCAAGATTTAGTACAATTTTCATTAAATCTTGACATGAGGTTCGGCTTATGTCGACCTCATGTCAAGATTGTCGACAATTGTAATTTTGCTTCACAAAAAGTAGTTATTTACTGCGGATTTATTTAAGTTCACGGCCCTTCCGATGGTGAGCTGTAACTGTAGTCTATAGACGCCTCCGATTGGAGAAACAGTAAATTTACAATTGTAGCACTTGTCAACGTGGTGAAATTGGAGCCTGGCCTTTGTTATTATTATTCTCTAAACCTCGTCTCATCACGATCTGTTAATTATACACGACACAATAACACGCGTTAATTACAAAATGACAAATTTGACACTTCAAATTCCGTGCGTCAAATTAGCCAATCCGACCTTTCCGCTGTTGCGGCAACATCCAGCGTGTAATGTCAAGGGAATAGGATAAGGCACATTGTCTCGTGCTCTTTTGTTTCCTTTCCATTTGCTGGTATTTGGTTCGGGTACCTATGCAGATTGCAGATATTAAAAAAAAGTTTGTTTGAAACTTGGATCGTGATCCAATCACACTTGATGTGATATCTACTCGTAAGTATGAACTTTTGATAGTTATACAGGGTGTAAGTCTAATACGGGCGGAGCTCTTGACGGGTGTTAGTTTACGACATAATAGGTACATTGAAATAACTTTTACTTAAAATTAGAGCAACAAAATTTTCCGTACAAAATAATTCGGCGCGCAATAGAGCAACATACGTGAGTTAAACACTCGATGACAGCTAATTTCAAAAGCAGATGACATAACTGACATATCAACAATAACAAATGTTCGTACCTACATTGCTGCTCCGATAATCTTAAAAAAAAAATCTGTGGGGTGCTAATTAAGAGTAACTTTAAAAAAAAAACCTTGTTATCCATGATTACATAATGAATCCCACGCCTGGTTTAATTGATCGCCAGTATTAGACTTTCACACTTTATATTAATCCTTATTAAGTAAGACTCACCATTTTTTCGATAGCTTTCAAAAGTTTATGCTTAGAAATCTCAGACTATACGAGTATGAGTATATAATTGTCCTTAAAAATCTCAGCTAGGTATATGAATAAGGTTTGTAGTGTTCTGCAGTGATCAAGAAATCCTTATAGCTTCGTTATGTTCGTCTGTCTGTCTGTCCTGTCCGCAGCTTAAATCAATAACAGTAATAGGATAAAAAAATCGGGTACCCTCCCCTACGCTGGCCTACACGTAGTGGGAATGAATTTTTAATTTTGCTGAAATAATATATAGGTAGTAACTAAATTTATAGGTATATTTTTTTTAATAAATCTGTTGTTTGTTGTGCTTAATCAAACTCAAAGAATTAACAAAGATACATTGTTTTTGTCACCACGCGACATAACGTAGTAAACTTTACTCTCTAAAATTATATTTTTACTGACAAACTTATCAAAATTTACGCTTAAATTGTTAAAAATAATTATAGGGTATCGTTGAATAAGTATTTTAAACATAATAAGGGTCTCAAAAAAAAGTTTTTTCAAGACAATATTTTCTGAGAATTCGGCTCCATAATGAATAGTTATTTGTTATACAAGGGTGCAAAGTTGTGTTTTACCCGCGAGTATGAAATTGAAACACGAGCAAGCGGAAGGATTCTATAGTTGAATCACGAGCGAAGCGAGTGGTTCTAAAATAGAATCCTGAGCGCAGCGAGTGTTTTAACATACGAGAAGTAAAATACATTTGCACCCGTGTGTAACACAAAACTTTTCCCTTCACTATAGCGAGGAAACTCAAAAAAGGTAATTATTTGGTCACATTACAATCATCATCAGGTTAGTGATAATAATTTTCGAAATGCATCATATATTTAATGCAAGATTTTATTGCAGAAACTTAGCACGAAAAAGTTTAACACATTCCTGTAGTTGCACACCAACGCCAATGCATTATTAAATCATTCTCTTTCATTATTTTTACAAATTTATAACAAAACACTCTGAAAGTTGTTTAGTTTACAATTTTTATGCGTGTTCGAGTCGGTGAATAAAGATTAAAACCTATAATATTCATTGACAATGTTGACATTTTCTGCGTTTTGTGATTGCATCTAGTCATCTTATCATCATTCACTAAAACAATGGATACTTATGGATTTTTATGATTTATGTGTTAAAGTCATCATATTATATAAAGGTTTGTATTTTACACTAAATTCTCAAACAAATTTGTTGCAGACTCTTTGGTAAATATTCGGACTTTATTTCAAATTCAAAATTTATAGTTTTCGTAGTTCCTTATAAAAACTGTCAGTATAAAAGTGGTGTCAACAGTGAGAGCAAGATTTGTATTTTTAGTGAATAATTTTGTGAGTTTTGGTTATTTATTAAACATTCAGGTAAATATTATATTTGTTTCATTACAGTTCATTTCCTTTCCGTCACTTTCATTGGTCCCTCGCCGTAGATTCCAGTTCCTATTAGTTTGTTTACATTTTTTCTTCTTCCTGTCATTCATATATTTTCGTAGTTCGTAGTTTAGTTCTTATTACATGTTAACCCGTAGCAAGAGCAAAATGATGTCGGATAATCCCGACACCCAATTAGAGCATCCGCAGGCTCACAGCTCCGTATCGGCTGGGCATCGAGCGCCCAGCGCGCACACGGCTCATACAAAATCGTCTCGGTCGTCTGCAACTGTAAAAGCACAAAAAGCTGCAGTTGAAGCACAAGCTCTACGTCGCCGCCTCGAGCGAGAGCAGGAGCTCGCCGCCCATGAACGCGACCGCGAGCAGGTGCTTGCCCAGCGGGAGCGCGAACGTGAGCAAGCGCTCGCTGCACAGGAGCGCGAACGTGAGCAGGCGCTCGCTGCACAGGAGCGCGAACGTGAGCAGGCGCTCGCTGCACAGGAGCGCGAACGTGAACGGCGTATCGCGGAGCTACAACATCAGGTGGAGGAGCGCGAGCTGCAAGCCGAGCTCACAGCTATCGACGCCGATGCCGAAAGCAGCCGCACCGGCAGTCGCGCCGGCAGTCGCGCAAGCCATCGCAGCTTCTCTCGGGTGAGCGTAGATAGAACCGAAAAATGGATAGAAACTCACAGAATTGACAATTATGTTAATAGAGACACCCCCGCAGCAGGATATGAACAAAATTGTTCCGTTCCAGCTCCCGGCCACGCGGCACCTCCGCCGGCCATGAGAGCATCTGCATTCCCTATTAACTCCTCTCTCATCTGTCAACCGCAAGTCGGAAATGCCACCAAAGCGTCCGAGGCGGCCGGCCGTACGCCCCCGCTCTTTCCAACGGACATTGGCCAACCTATCCTCTTGCAAGCTGTAGCTGACACCGCAGCAGCAGCGAAAGCTCTCGCTTCAGCCTCTGGTGTAAAAAAAATGGAATTACCTCCATTTTTTGGTAACACATTACATTGGTTACATTTTAAACGTACCTACAATGTTACAAAAGATAATTTTTCTCCCTTAGATAATATTAATCGACTTCACAATGCGCTCCGCGGGCCCGCACGTGAAGCTGTAGCGGCGCTGATGATGTCTACGGAGGATCCGGAGGAGATCATGCGCGCTCTCGAAGATAACTTCGCGCGTCCCGAACTGATCGTCTTCAAGGAGGTCCATGCATTGAAAAATCTTCCAAGACTCGGTAACGATTTAAAAGAATTAGGAATCCTCTCTAACAAGGTACGCAATTCTATTTCTACGATTAAGTTACTGGACCATTTAGAGTATCTTTACTCACCCGAATTGTTCCACGCGGTACTCGGGAAACTTAACCCTACTATGAAAATACGGTGGACAGATTTCGCCACGCAAGATGGGACAGGGCGCCCGAAACTCGAAATACTTTCTGATTTTTTGAGGCGCGAGTTAGATCAACACGTTCGTTTTGGCTTATCACCCGAACTTAGCGCTACACACTTACAATATAATATCCCTGTTGAAAAATATTCAAAACGCGAAAACGTTCATAGTGCTGTTATGTCAAAACAAACAAAAGGCGTATTTTCACAAAAAAAACAAGTTTGCATATTTTGCAATGGTGATCACAAATTAAAAGATTGTTCGAAATTCATATCTCTATCTGTCGACGAACGATGGCAATGGCTACGTGAATCAAAAGTTTGCTATAGGTGCTTAAGGGCTAGTCCACACGAGTGGAATACGTGCCGAGTGAACCCATGCGGCGTCGATGGATGTACTTTCCGCCATAATGCGCTTCTTCACCGGCAGCCATCGACTCCGCTTGTCAACATTATTGATGACCAGCAAATTGAAAACGATATTGATAACGTTGATAACATAGTACTACCAAATGATAGTGACAATATAAATAATACTTCAAGCACCTCCTCATATCCACCGACAATTGAAAAAGTGATAGTGTCCAATACCTCTACTGCCCTACAGAAAAATATTTCAACCCTCAAACCGCGCGCCCATTTGAAGATAGTACCTGTCACTGTCTCCGGCCCTACTGGTTCCTGTAATGTGTATGCTTTTCTTGACGACGGAAGCACGGCGACGCTTATAGATTCCGATATTGCCGCACGTATAGGGGGGCCAAAACAGAACATTACTGTGAATGGTGTATGTGGTCTTCAATGTCAAACTCTTGTGTCATATGTTGATTTTGAAATTAAGGGGAGGTACACACAATCAAAGTTTTTAATAAGGAATGCCAGACGTGTAGACTCCTTAGGTTTGCGACCACAGTCAGTCAATCGTGAAAATATTGAGTCATATTCACATTTAGCTGACTTGGTCGACGTTTTAACGTATGAACATGCTAAGCCGACCATTTTGATAGGTTCCGAACATTGGTATTTGGCAATAGCTCGCGGCGTTCGTGTTGGTGGCATCAACGACCCAGCCGCCGTATTGACGGCACTTGGTTGGACGTTGTACGGCGTTGTCTCTAGCAAAACTAAGTTGGTAGAATTTATCAATCACGGCGAATTCGTTGATTACACACAAAACAATAAAATGTGCGATATTTCTAGCGAAATTAATTTTGCCGAATTCATTAATCATACACATACCAACATAATCGATGACGACAACCTAGAGCTCCTTATCAAAGAGCAATACAAGCTTGACTCTATAGGGATAACTAAAACTGAAACGTTACATAGCAAACAAGATCAGCGGGCAGTTCATATTTTGGAAACAACCGCTAAACGACTGCCTACTGGTCGATTTGAGGTCGGTATGCCATGGCGTGACGATATACAACGTGTTCCTGATAGTTACCCACAAGCTATGTCACGTTTTCTAAGCTTGGAACGACGTATGTGCAAGGAGGTTGAGTTCGCTAAGGCATACACTGATTTCATAAATAACATGATCGCCAAAGGTTATGCGGAAGAATGTGCACCGAACGATTACTACGCGCATTGGAACAAAAAATCGGACCACATACGGCTGTACCTTCCACATTTTGGCGTATATCATCCTCAAAAACAAAAGGTTAGAGTAGTCCATGACGCGGCAGCCAAAAATGAAGGAGTGAGCCTAAACTCCTTACTACTCTCGGGTCCTGATCTACTCCAACCTCTATTAAGGGTACTGTTTCGTTTCCGTGAAGGGCGTGTCGGTATGACAGCAGATATCAAAGAGATGTTCCCCCAAATTCGGGTTAGAAAACAGGACAGAGACGCTCTTCGATATCTGTGGAGACCCGATAAAACTCATGCCATAAAGGAGTATAGAATGACATCCGTAATTTTTGGCGCCTGCTGTAGCCCCTTCATCGCGCAATTTATAAAAAACAAAAACGCACTTGAGCATGAACGTATTTATGCGAAAGCCGCCGATGCGATTTTGTTCAGTCACTATATGGACGACTACATAGATTCACATGATGACATTGACGAAGCAGCTCAATTGGCAGCAGATATTATAACGGTGCACAGCGTGGCCTGCTTTGAGATGCGAGGATGGATTTCCAATGAGCGACTGGCTTTGAACCTGGTTCCTACTGATCTCAAAGCACCTCAGCCGTTGGAGGTCGATCTTGGAGAATCTGTAAAAAGTATTAGAGCCCTGGGCATAATGTGGGACCCTAACTCAGATTCTTTAGGGTTTCGCACAGGCCTGATCAGTACTGCCCCGAGCTCACTTACAAAGCGCAAGGTTCTATCACATGTCATGCGAGTTTACGACCCATTAGGTCTTTTAGGACCTATAGTTGTTAAAGGACGAATTTTATTTCAACAAACGTGGCGAACTAAAATTGACTGGGATACCGAACTCCCGCAAGTAGAGGCATCAAAGTGGTTTGAGTGGTTTCGAGACCTTGTAAATATTTCTTCCTTAAAGATACCACGTTGGTACTCATACGCAAAAGGCTCGGAGCCTACCTATCGAGAATTACACGTCTTTGCAGATGCAAGCGAGCTTGCCTACGCTTGTGTTGCCTATTGGCGTTTAGTATATTCCGACGGCAGTATCAAGCTCGCTCTCATCACAAGCAAAGCGAGAGTCTCACCTTTGAAACCAATGTCAATACCTCGCTTGGAACTTCAAGGCGCTTTGATAGCCTCCCGAATCGCGCTCGTTATTAAGGACAGCCATCGCAAAAAACCAGTACGAACATACTTCTGGACGGATTCGATGACTGTTCTTCAATGGCTGCGCAGTGACGCGCGAGCCTTTAAGCCCTTCGCCTTGGTGAAATTATGGAAAACTCGTCGGTAAAAGATTGGCGCTGGGTTCCGACAGACTTAAATGTGGCTGATGATACAACTAGACTTCGTCCAATAAACCTAGATCCTTTGCATAGATGGTTTTGTGGCCCATCTTTTCTTCTTAAGTCCCCAGAGGACTGGCCTACTGAGCCACTTAATGTCGCACCAACTCGCGATGAACTTAAATGTCATCCGAACGAATTGGTGGGACTAACCTCAACAAGTTCAGTTTTGCCAACTCCAGTCACTGCAAATTTCGAACACTTTAGTAATTGGATTCGTTTGCTCCGTGCCACAGCCCGGGTATTTCAAGCTGCGGCAACATTTAGCATCATTTTGGCTACCATTCGAAATTCCAAATTAACTAGCAGAGCGGTTCGCTCTCGCTCACACAGCTCATCAACGTCAACCACTCTCACGCCCTTGAATGCCGATTCAATAAAAGCCGCTGAAAGGCACATCTTACAGAGAATTCAACTTGAAAGTTTCCCTCAAGAAATTAATTGTATTTTTAATTCAAAACCTATTCCTTCAAACAGCCGCCTCATCAAACTATCACCCGTCTTGGGAGAAGATAAGCTATTACACTTGGCTGGAAGGATAAAAGGCGCAGAAGGCGTCGATCCTGAATCACGATTCCCGGTGTTACTTGATGGCCGCCACCCAGCCGCGCAGTTATTGGTGCAACATTATCACCGAAAAGCAGGTCACGCCAATAATGAATACGTTATAAACGAATTGAGACAAAAGTTCTGGCTTTTACGACTTCGAGACACAGTCAGATCAGTGGCACATAAATGCCTTATTTGCAAGATTCGCAAAACGATGCCTATGAACCCAGCTACCGGAGACCTACCACCGCAAAGACTGGCTCACCACCAACGAGCATTCACATTCACCGGTTTAGATTACTTTGGCCCCGTCAATATCACTGTTGGACGTCGGCATGAAAAGCGGTATGTGGCTCTTTATACATGCCTCACAACAAGAGCCTTACACCTTGAGTTGGTTCATAATCTCTCATCAGACTCCGCCATAATGAGTTTGAGGCGTTTTGTTGCCCGACGAGGAATCCCGAACACCATTTATTCAGACAATGGGACTGCGTTTGTCGGTGCGAACCGCATTTTACGTGAGTTTTACTCAGACCACGTCCAAGAAGAAGCTGCAACCAACGGTATTAAATGGAGCTTTATTCCTGCTGCAGCACCTACGTTTGGTGGTTGTTGGGAGCGTCTTGTGAGAACGGTAAAAGTGGCACTGAAGGCCACACTTAATGAAAGATTTCCTAAGGAGGAAACACTGATAACGCTACTGATGGAAGCTGAAGCAATTGCGAATTCTCGCCCACTTACGCATGTCTCCACAGACCCTGATGACCCAACTACCCTTACACCTTTTCATTTTCTCATTGGAACCTCATCAAATCAATCCCTACCACCAGTCATAGAAGACCACGACCTGTTCGGGCGTTCGGAGTGGAAGAAAGCTATAAGGTTGTCAGATCACTTCTGGAAGCGCTGGGTTCGCGAAGTGTTGCCAACCATGCAAACACGGACGAACGGGAGAGGGGATCGTGGACAAGAACTCCAAATAGGAGATGTAGTCATAATAGTCGACGACTCGCTGCCCCGAGGAACATGGCCACGAGGTCGAGTAACTAAGATGTTCCCTGGAAAAGACGGTGTTAACAGGGTGGTAGACGTTGTAACAGCTGGGGGGACGTTGCGCAGGCCCCTTAGGAAAATAATTAGGATTAGCAATTAAGAAACTACCCCTATTTGATGTTAGTTTGTGCATAGCTGCACGAGGGGCAGGATGTTGCAGACTCTTTGGTAAATATTCGGACTTTATTTCAAATTCAAAATGTATAGTTTTCGTAGTTCCTTATAAAAACTGTCAGTATAAAAGTGGTGTCAACAGTGAGAGCAAGATTTGTATTTTTAGTGAATAATTTTGTGAGTTTTGGTTATTTATTAAACATTCAGGTAAATATTATATTTGTTTCATTACAGTTCATTTCCTTTCCGTCATTTTCAAATTATTTAATTGCTATTAATGTGGAACGACTTCCATGAGCATTTTACGTTTTGTTATCTGTTAAACGATTGCTACTTCGCGCTACGCTCCAAGGTCATTACTTTGTCACACAAGTGAATAATATGCGTTTTTACCCGTTCGTATTAAAAGAATAAACGAGCGCTTTACGAGCTAGTGAGGGGGAAAAAAATTACTCTTCCCCCATCATACTTCCGATACGTGAGTCGGAAAAACATGAAAACAAAAACTGGAATATTAGGCTTACACAATACTATAAAATAAAACTGTTTGATAATCGATCCAGCCGTTTTGGAATAAATACGGAACCTGACTACACTAAGCAGAGCCCGACATACATGATTTTAGACTGAAGTATTGCGAATGCGATACAGCGAGGAAATGCCGCCAGCATCCTCGGTACAATGCCACATGGGCGTATCTTAGATATAGGTTAGGTTGAGTAGAGTATCGAGTAGTTAGATTTAATCTATGTATATAAATTGTAGTTTTGAAAATAAATATGATAAAAAATAGTCTGACGCTAGTTGAGTGTCCCTGTCGTGATTTCACTACTTTAAACAAAAATTAAAAACAGCAGGTCGCTTACGTTACGATGGTTTTCCCGTTTTCATCGTTTATCTTACTATAACTATTTGCAATACTTTCATATTTTAATGAACAGAATTAAAATCACAAAACTCTACCTCAAACTTTAATGCAATTTGTATTACAACTGCCTTGATTAGGCATCATTGAAGTCAATTATCAAGCCAGCATACAAGTTAAGGAAAATTTGAACTATTTGAGGCAATTTACGTATATATGTAAAAACGAGCAGTCATGGAAGCACAAAAAACAAAACACAGATACAGATACCATGTAGGTACATGGTTTTTGTAAATGACGTCATGTTATGGTAGGAAAGGAATAGGTACCTAGCTTATTTGTGCACCATAATAACGACTACGTTATATTATCCTGTCTTCGCCTTCCGAGATTTAAATCATTTACAAAGTAGTAGTAGCCTATGCTACGCGCAAACCTAATCGCACAAGTTTTAGAGTGTAGAGAGAGAAAAAACAAGTTCTTTACTCGCTCGACTATCCCACCCGACAACCCAGGTCGATTGCACTGCCAGCGTCATTCTTGTCCGTGCGCGCGCGGCGTTCGCACAAGTGTAAAAAGTAAAAAATAAAATGTCGAAGCGATCGCATGGCGAATCTCAAGAAGAAAGATGGACGAGGAAACTAAAAATGTATGAGCAAAAAATCGAGGCAAAGCGTAAGCGACGCTTAGAGAAGTCGCAAAACAAAGCGTCAAATCAACTGGATGTGCAAAACGAAGGTAATTGGATGCATTTTGTCAATCCTGTTGCATTCAACGGGTATTATTCTACAAGAATCAAACTAGCACGTATCTCCGTTGCATTCATCGGAAATACAAAAAATCACGTCCGTTGTATTCTTCGGATGATATTTTTCAACCCGTTGCATTCATCGGGCAATATGTTTATAGTAAAGTATTTCCGTTGCATTCATCGTAAATACAAAAATTCACGTCCGTTGTATTCTTCGGACGAAATTTTCATAATTATTTCAAGAAACCCATTGCATTCGTCGGGCATTATGTTTAAAGTAAAGTATTTTTGTTGCATTCATCGGAAATACGCCATTAAGATTTATTTCCTCGAAATTAACATTAGATTTTTTTCCGTGGATCAGAAAAATCTACCCTCAATAAAATTTATTTATTTTTCGCTCCTATTTCAGAGCATACCGAATATAATGAGGTGTTATATGATGGATACCACACACCGAATGCAATGGAAGACATAACGGAGGTCGCCAACACCGAAGAACAACAAACTCACGATGTTGAGTATAACGATTATTCGTACAGGCATGTCGCATTTGAGGATGTTAGTGAGGTTACTGATACCACAGCATGGGCCAGCCCAGGCTCCGCGGTAAGTGGTGACGGCAAAGAATTGAAGGAGAATGTTGTAGAAGATGACTTTGACCCTAGTTTATTACAAGAATTGGGTAATGTAGAATCGGACCCTCTCGAGTTTGGCGATGATTTGCAAGCCGACGTCGCCGCAAGGTTCCAAAAAATTTTGTTGGAAGGCCTTAAAAAAGAAAAAAAGGAAGAACTTTTAAAAAAATACCCATTTCCCAAAAACGTTCCCCTGGCTAAAAGCCCATCTCTAAACCCGGAAATTGGAGCCATGCTGGCCGAAGCATGTAAGCTGCGGGATAAAAGACTGCTCGCAAAACAGGACCAGCTCGGCAAAGGGCTTTCAGCGCTGGGCAAGGCGCTAACTGGCCTTTTGAAACGAACCCCAGATATCCCCGATGTTATTCGAACACTCAATGATGCGGGAATTCTTTTGGCCGATTCCCATTACATGGAAACGGATACCCGCCGCTCTGTCATCATGCCGCTAATAGATAAATCCTTAGCGGAGCCTTTCAAAGACAGAAAAAGAGATGTTTTCCTCTTTGGAGAGAAATTGGGCGATCTGGTGAAGGACTCTTGCGGCATAAAAAAGACAGGGCAGTTAATTCAGCCACCATCAACTTCATCTAATTTAAACGTCAGAGGTCCATCGACGTTCCGAGGAGCGCGGTATCAGCGAGGGAGCCACTCGTATCAACATCAAAACCGATTCGGTGGACCGAGAGCAGCAGCCCCGGCATACCAGTACCAAGGTCGGAAGCGAGCAGCTCCACCACCACCGCCGCCGCCGCCTCCGGCGAGCCGCCGGCAGCCCCCATCGTCAACACGCCGACAACCTCCTCCTGCACGACGCTCCTCAACCAGTCATCGGCACTAGCTGCGCAATGTCAGGTACATGCCGGGCGCTTAAAATATTTTCTGGATAATTGGAAATTAATTACGGATGATGATTTTATACTATCCGCTGTGTCCGGTTATAAAATCCCTTTCATTTTGAAGCCTGTTCAAAACGTTACTGATTATCCACGACGATCCTTTACGTCGAACGAATTAACTGACATGAATAAAGAAATACAACACTTAATGCAAGTAAATGCTATTAGGCGTTGTAATCCTGTAGCAGGCCAATTTATCTCTGATATTTTTTTAATTCCTAAAAGTGACGGTAGCAAAAGATTTATCCTGAATTTAAAGAAATTAAATAAGTATATACATACAGAACACTTCAAAATGGAAGATGTAAGAACAGCTACTAAGCTAATGTCTCCAGGTTGTCACATGATTAATATAGATCTCAAGGAAGCATATTTCTTAGTACCTGTTCACGAAAGTCATACAAAATTCTTACGTTTTTATTTTGAAAACCATCTATACGAATTTGTTTGCCTTGCATTCGGAATTTCATCGGCGCCATACATATTTACAAAGATTTTGCAACCTGTAGCTGCATATTTAAGATCTCAAGGTCTGCTCTCAGTTAGGTATTTGGATGACATATTGTGTTTGGGAAACTCTGCTACAGATTGTTTAAAAAACGCAAAAATTACCATTGAATGTTTGACTAAATTAGGATTTGTGATCAATTACCAAAAATCTAATCTGGAACCCCAAACCACTTGTAAATTCTTAGGTTTTTTGTTAGATTCTAAGACAATGTCTATACGATTACCAGACACAAAGAGACAATCAATTTTGCAACATATAATTCGATTACTTAAATCAAACAGAATGCGTATTCGTGATTTTGCTCGTATTTTGGGCTCCATCACCGCCGCATGCCCAGCAGTTGCATACGGATGGCTTCACACAAAGTCACTAGAAAGAGCCAAGTACTTTGCTTTACTCAATAATAAGGAGAATTACGACTCATTCATGGAAGTAGCCGACAATTTACATGATGACCTTCTGTGGTGGAAGAATAACATTTTAGTGACCACCAATCCAATTAGAGATGAAAACTATGACCTCGAAATTTACACTGACGCCTCAACAACAGGTTGGGGTGCAGCATTGTGTGGTTCTAACAAAACTGGTGGTCATTGGACTACCACAGAACGTATCAATCATATAAATTATCTGGAACTGTTGGCAGCTTATTTCGGACTTATAACATATGCTAATAATAAAACAAATTGTCAAATCCTTTTGCGTATAGATAATACAACAGCAATCTCATACATAAATAGAATGGGGGGTGTACAATATCCCCATTTAAACAAAATTACTAAAAAAATTTGGAATTGGTGTGAGGAAAAGAAAATTTTTATTTTTGCTTCCTATATTCCTTCATCGCTTAATGTCGAGGCTGATAGCGAATCTAGAAAATTAAATATTGACACGGAATGGGAGTTAGGTACGCAGGAATTTGCTAGAATTATACAGTGGTTTGGAGAGCCGAGTATAGATCTATTCGCCTCTCGCATAAATGCAAAGTGTGCCCTGTATATGTCTTGGAAAAAAGATCCTTTTGCGTATAACATTGATGCGTTTACTATTGATTGGTCTCAATTTTACTTTTACGCATTTCCTCCGTTTGCCTTGATATTAAAAACCTTAAAAAAGATAGTCTCGGATAAGGCAACAGGTATTGTAGTTGTCCCACAATGGCCATCTCAGCCGTGGTACCCATTCTACATGTCCCTTTGTATCAAAGAAACTATAATATTTACACCCAGTAAATATCTTCTTTCTTGTCCTTTCAGATCAACCCACCCGCTACACCGGCACCTTTCCCTGGTAGCGTGTGTGTTATGCGGGAAGGGTTCCGTAGACAATGTGTCCCTGAAACGGCATTAGAAGTCATGCTTTCGTCAATTTCGGCGAAGACCAAAGTACAATACACGTCTAGCCTTAAGTTATGGTGGGCATTCTGTTCTCAGAAAAATGTGGATTACTATGATTTCAAAGTATCCAATTTATTAGAATTTCTTACGGATTGTTTTCAAAAAGGGTCATCGTACGGTACACTAAATAGTCATCGGTCAGCAATCTCTTTAATATCTTCGAATAGAATAAGTGATGATTTGAGCCTAAAACGATTTTTCAAAGGGATCTTTCGCTTAAAACCTACATTCCCACGTTATACCTGTACATGGGATGTTAACGTAGTTCTAAGTTACGTAGAAAATCTAGACAATGATACAATCAATTTAGAGCAGTTGTCAAAAAAGTTAGTCATGTTGCTAGCACTTGCAACAGGTCAGAGAATGCAGACGTTATCCCTTATAAAAATATCAAATATAAAAGTATTCGAAGATCGTATAGTCATTAGTATTAATAATTTAATTAAAACCTCGTCAATCGGCAGAGCTCAGCCAATTTTAAGCTTACCTTTTTTCCGCTCTCGACCTGGAATTTGTCCAGCCTCAGTCTTACAAAAGTACACCTTAGTAACGTCATCGTTACGACCAAATACGGAGGAGCGTCTCATTTTAACCTATAGGAAACCGCACAGGTCTGCTTCATCGCAAAGTCTAGGGCGTTGGATAAAGCAGACCCTCAAAGAGAGTGGAATAGACACTTCGATTTTTACTGCTCACAGCACGAGGCACGCGTCAACATCAGCTGCCTCGCGTGCTGGTCTGAGCGTCGATGTGATTCGAAAGTCAGCTGGTTGGACTGAGCGCTCAACTGCCTTTGCGAATTTCTATAATAGGCCTATAGTTAGCTCAGAAACAAACTTACTTGATTCATTATTGCCCCAGTAAACCTGGATTTACTGTAATTTATTTGTGATTGATATTATTGATTACCAACTGTTATGTGGATTATTATCAAATAAACAAATGATTATTTTTTGGTGATTTATTTATTAAGCAACATTGATTGCTCTCTGAACATCTACTTTGTAAATGATTTAAATCTCGGAAGGCGAAGACAGGATAATTACATGATCAAACGAACTTACCTGAAGTGAAGTTCGATCATAATTATCCTGTCTTCGCCGAAGAGATTTAACTACCCACCCTGCCCAGGAAGGTCACATTGCGTACACTTCTTCCCTAATTATCAATGTTGCGATGTTGGCTTCTTCTTCGTGCTCTAAAAAGAATGACGCTGGCAGTGGAATCGACCTGGCTTGTCGGGTGGGATAGTGGAGGGAGTAAAGAACTTGTTTTTTCTCTCTCTACACTCTAAAACTTGTGCGATTAGGTTTGCGCGTAGCATAGGCTACTACTACTTTGTAAATGATTTAAATCTCTTCGGCGAAGACAGGATAATTATGATCGAACTTCACTTCAGGTAAGTTCGTTTGATCATGTAAATGTATACAATTACATGATCAGTAAAACAATACAGAGATGCATAGAATACAATTATTACGCCATTTCTCCGAGCATTTCAAACGCCGTGACTTCGGTGGCACCATTATTACGCGTTTCCGTGGGGGTGCGCCAAAGTATTTATAAAATTGCAACGTAGATTATTGGAACTCCAAAAATTTTTCTTATACAATTTAACTTCATAATGATCGGTATTTAGAATAATCTTTGTTCATAATCATCATCACATAGAATTATTTATGTTCATAATATTGTTTTTCATACATATTTTTGGTACTAACTTTTATGTTTATATAATTTTTCACTATACTTATTTTATGCTAAATATTCTAATGTTATAGGTATTTATTTTTATCTGTACTGGTTTTATGTATGAATTATTTTTGTTTAATTAAATATAAATCGTACTATTACTGTAAACTAGCTACCTGCACAAATCAGGTTGTGGCAGAGTAGGTACTGTACTAAACGGGTTCCCTCTAAACTTTTTTTGTCCGAAACGCTTAGGTCATAACGGACTTGGTATAATCTATTTTGGCATCAACTTAATGAGACAGAAACATCACTTGGCTTAAATAACAATATTTCGAATATTATTTTGTCATACTATCTTGGCATAATTATCATTAATTACGCCGAGTGTTATAAGACAGAAATTAGATTTGCATTTTTTTTTGGGCATGTACACTCGACCAATTGGAACCCTAGGCCACTCTAGAACCATGTCAAAATAAAAAGCCGTTTGAAATGTCTTACAATCTGATTGATAACGTTACTTTGACATGGTTCCTGAGTGGCCTAGGGTTCCAATTGGTTGACTGTAGGTTCGAAACTTGCCTTTTTCGTCAGGCAGAATTTGCTGTGAGGGTGAAAATTTCTGCAGTGAGCGAGCGAAGCGAGCGAACAAAACCTTTCGGGGCAGATCCGACTCGGATAGGTTAGGTTAGAAGACTAAGGCGGGAGCTTTGCTCCCGCCTTAGTCTTCGAGGTTATTTTTTTTTTTAGCAACCTAGAAAGTACTCAGCTCAGTAACACAGTAAGTAATGTATAGAATATTACTACTACCTCGATTATATTGAGAGGTTGTAATTATTCCTTCTCTGTTATGCTAAAACAAACTATGCCGATACTTTTTATGCACATCCAGATTTTGCCTCATCATAAATAGGAGCATCGAAATTATGCTCGAATAATATTCGAACAACTCGAAATCTGCCACAAAGAAATATGCTAAAGTTGAGTATGTCACAACAGTTTCTGCACAAAGCCCATTATGATTTATGCATTACGAAATTATGCTACATAGTTTATGTTATTCATAAAAGAATTATACCACAACAGAGTGAACCTAATGGGAAAATGATTATAAATAAACAATTTATTTCAAATAACTTTATGAGTATAGATTAATCTACTTGACGACTTTAGGAGGATAAAATTTCGAAATAAAAATCGTTATGAACATTGTAGGTAGAAGTATAATTTTTAGTAAGAAAAAAAGTATGAGAAAAAATTTTCGGAGTTAAAAACGGTATTAGCAAAAATATTCGAAGAAAAAATTGTATAAGTGCCAATATGGACCCGTTTCCGTGGGTACCTATCTCATTTTTTTTGACATATTGGTAAACCACTAATTGGAGTTCGAGGCCAAAGAATCTACAAAAATATTACCACAACAATGAAATGTTCTTGCAATAGTAAATCTTTATTTTCTAAAAACAGACGTTTAGATATCTTATTTATTGGTAATTTTAATTCTTTAATTTATAGAAACCACTATTTACTTATTTTCACGTAAATATAAGATATTTTAATAAAAACTTAATTATCCGCAATTATTAGTAACAAAGTTGGTATTGCGCTGGTATCGCCTCAGGTGTTAATAACATTTGGTACAGCAATTTAAGTACACATAAATTAAAACCCTATTTCTGCATACGTTTAGAAAATTGCAGAATAATACATTGTATTGTAGCGTGCTCATGTTCACATTTCGTATTCGTAAAATTCCTTTGACCTACAAATTTCTTTGGCAGTGCTATAGTTCTCCATTTAAATAATCGTACAGATCAAACGTTTTGTATAAATGTGACAAACTCATTTTAAACCTTAAAATAAGCGAAAGTACGTGGTGGTGTTATAAAGGACTATCGGCTTTTATGGGAGTGTACTCGATTTTTACCCAGGACTCAGGAGGATAAAGTGATGACGGATTTTACATTTCCAAAGTTCTTTCCCATAATTTTAACCCGTTATAAGGCAGGGGGCTTAGTAATTTAACCATACTGTCTTAATAAATATGGCACGCTGTTGTTTGTGTTCACTGGTAATTCAACTTCTTTTTAAAATAGGCTTCGAAACGTTGGCTCTTATTATTTTAAGTTCTTTACAAGATAATTTTGTCATATCAATGTTAGTTAAGAAAAAAGAAAAGTTATTAGGTATTTACGTGTTTTAAAGAAAATCCTAGTTGTGACAGCCATATTAAACAAAAAGGCGTACAAACATTACAGAGGTATGTAATGTTTTTATTAAGAATTATTTTAAATAAATTAATTAAATAGCTAAACGGTTGTCGAAATCTGACAACTTTATTTGACAATGACATACGAGACTTTGACAGATTTGACAATAACGCATCTGTCGTAGTTTCGTTGGCCTCGAACTCCAATTAATGGTATAGACGTAGTTGACAACTACCAAGATATCGCGTAATAATGTTGCCACCGAAGTCACGGCGGTTGAACCGGTCGGAGAAATGCCCAATTATATATATTGTGAGCATTTTTAGGTGACAAATGTAGCAAAACTTTAACACACAAAAGGTAAATAGGTTGGACGGATGAAAACAAAGGCTGGAAGTACAAAAATCTAGACCAGTCTAGAAATTAAAGAAACGGTAGTAGAAAAAGGAGTAGAAATAAACAGTAATGGGGGAGGCCAATGGCACAAAGAATCAACTAACATAGAACAAAAATATCTAGAGCTAAAATAAAAATAAGGAATTTAAAAAATGGAGTCTGATATAAAGCTTTAAATGTACCTATAATATAAGAATTAAGAAATTGCATTGTCAGTGTAAACCTAATCGAAGCGATCTCGAATTTGATTAAAGTAAGAGAGTTGATAATGTGAAAAAATTTCGTTGCAATTAGCATTTTTTAAATAAAAGATAAGAACTGGAGACTTAAGTGACAAACGGACAATGGTAGGTAAATAGGTATCAAAGAAAGACTTTCCCCTTTATTCAAAAACGTCTCCTAATGTAGCAGGCTGTAAAAGCGATGTGATACGTGTCGTTTGTCCATTTGCGTCTTATAGAAATATTGATAAGACAGAAAGGGACAAACAATAAAATAATACTTAACTGCTTATTACTAGGTCAGGAGAATTAATTATTTTTTTTAAAGAATAAAAGGGAAATTAAGAATTAAAGAACAAATATATGTTTACGAATAAGGGATGCATCCGCAGTTCTTATGCCGCGGCCACGACATTGGTTTTAGGCGACCGGCTTAGCGGAAAACCATACGTGTGAGAGAGCGTACCCATATCGGCATCCCGCTCCAACTCATGGATTCGCTCGCCGCTGGTCGCCTTAGACCAATGTCGTGGCCGGGCTTTTAGGCATAAATTATCTTCCCTAAATATCTGTTTTTACTATCGTAAAAATGTGCATTTCAGAGATATTTGGAACTAAGCAACGGGTCACTTTGGAAAAATTAATTACCACCCAGCATATTTACACACACAAAGCTTTTTTAATGACCACTATTGGTGATATCCATTCACCGATTCAAATTGCTTTTGCGACTGTCGCTTACAACTTGAAATGCATGGCGGCCCTTGATTGATCACTAGCATTCGTTGCATTCATTTAGCCAGCAATGACTCAAACGTCACGAATAATCACAAGCTACGTTTCGCCAGGTTTAAAGACCTTATTAGCTCCGAATCACAACGGTCATCTGGACCGTTGGTACTGCTTATTAGACAAAAGAAAACTGTCATATTCCTCATTATGGCATTTTTAGAGTCATTACACGAACATTACGTTCACTTCTGAGTCACGGGTCGTTGTACCTGAATTGCCTCACTGTCAAGTCATGTTAATCCTTGAAACATAACATACCTACTACTACTACGGAATGAAGTATCGAGATAAACCATGGTTTAACAATACTTTTTAAGCAATTACGAGTATTGTTATATTAAATCTCGAATAAATAAATAAAAAATACTCTATTGACTGTTACCGCCTTTATTCTTCAAAGCAATCTTTATGTGTAACACAAATTAATGTCATAAATTTCTGTTCGGGTCTGTTTAGAGTTTTGGGATATTTATAGAAATAACTTTATTCGTAACATACACAAAAAACACAATATACAGCAACGAAAAATATATATTTTTTTTTATGTTTGCACAACAAAGTGGCTCCACTCCACCTGATGGTAAGTGAAAAGTAGAGCCCAAATCGCGGCGGCAACGAACAGGAGACAATCAGTAACCTGTTAGTTGCCACCGCCTTGCTGGCCCGCTAGATGCTTCTTCACGCTTCGTTACAATTCGTTCGTTCGTTGCAATTTTACAAATAAAAGCGTGTAGGTATGCTACGAAATGGCCTCATCTCAGCATGTTGCTAGCGAGTGCCAGCGCTGGTCTTCCGATGAGGCCATCACGTGAACAGTTTCACGGCAGGCAACACAGCACAATACAAATAAACAATAATTATGTTTTTTGAATGCCAGGTACCTTTTAAAAATACCTCAAAATATTTGTTTAGTTTAAAAAAATTTCAATTATGACCATAATTAATACAGAAGTCTAGATCTCCATAATATATCAAGCACGCTTGAACGCTCTCCGAAACATTTCGCGCGTTGTGACTTTAACCGTTTAGTAATATTTATAGATAAATATCAATGTTTTAACGCGTTATATAATGAATGAATGAATTAATGATCACTCGGGGTTCTGGCCGAGGGGTGCAGGCATCAGCCGCGAAAGCTGAGCCCGTGGGTTCGATACCCACCTCAGACGTTAGATGATCTTGGTCGTTTTTCTTTGGTATATGAATGACATCTAATATTTACAATATATAATATTATTAAGTTTTATTTCGTTAATTTATCAATTATTCAGCATAAATCTGCTGCATAATATTAAACATATTTCTCTAATTTCATTTAGTACGTTCGGGTCTAAAAATAAGTTTACTATTTTGATCTTTGTGCCTTGGACATAAGTTAGCAAATGAATATACACGGTGCTCTTGAGCATTCCGAAAGATTTTAATAATTCCTGAGCATATTTAGAGTATTAAATGTTATATAAAATTTCCTGGATTCGGCTTGGTTCGAGAAATAATTAATCTTTTTTCGAAATAACTTTTTTGACGTAACTCGTCATAAAACTTCTTTTTGATTACCATGCTACCACAATGTGTTATTACCACACCTTTTGACTGATAATCAAAAAATAAGAATAGACTTGACGAAAAAACCTGTCCCTAAGAAAAATCATTTAAAAAAATAATTTTAACAAATTGTTGTTATGATAAAAAGTATTGGAAATGTTAAAAAGTAAAAAAAAAGTTTTTTTTTGTGGAATTTGACACTAGGTTTCATAATATTGTTTGTTTATTTTGATGTCTAGAATGCATAGTTAAAATCTTTTTGCAATTCTCGCGAGCACCATGTATATTATAAGATGTTACTATACCTATATCTGTAAGATTACGCTATCTTGATTGGCATGGATTATAAACAGCTTAACAAGTTTTTGGTTGACAACAGTCGGACTGGTCATTCAATGAGTAAATTAGGATTTTTCCTTATAATACCAACTCAAATACTGTGTTTGGGATTTTTGGCAACCAATAATGTTAACTTTATTATGTAGGAAAACATAATTAATCTAGTACCTAATAAAAATAGTACATTACGACACAAGTGCGAAAAACATGAAATTCGAAACGAGTGGCGATGTTTTATAACACGACCGATAGGGAGTGTTTTAAATCGACACGAGTTACGAATTTCGTTTTTGCACGTGTCTCGTAAGACGTTTTTAGTGCAGATGGCCATCCTAAGTTTTGGACCTGACGTAAAATGACACACTTCTCGCACTAGAGCCTAAAAAAGGCACCATCTGTACTAAAATAGTACCTACATTTCCTAACTAGTGCGGGAAAACTTTTTTCGGCGAGGGTGAAAGATGGAGCCCGAGTGAAACGAGGGCGACAATCACCCAAGTAAAGAAAAGTTTTTGCACGTGTAAGGGACGATTTTTTTCATAACAAGTGCGTCAAAAAGAAAAATTACCGCGCGCGAAGCGTGCGCAAAGTTCGTTTTTGCGCACTAGTTAGAAAAATAATGTTATTACGTCTGATCTTCTACCAAGTGAAGCTAATTCAAACGCGATAATTTTGTATCATTGCGGGTGGCACAGGACCGGTCATTATGGCAATCTTTGGGGGAGACCTATATTCAGCAGTGGACTTTCGGCTGATTTGATTATGAAGATGATGATGAATTTGAAGTCCTTAATACTTTTCTCAAAAGAGAATGGAATGTTTTATTTGTTAGGTTAAGGTTACTCCGTATAGTCGTGTCTTCGGTATCACAGCTAATAGGTCAGAATCCGCTAATCCCAGTTAATGGCCAAATTAGTGCATAATCCTATCGAGGTCGCGTATATCACTAGATCACCTAAGTGTGATCAGCTGTGGATTTAATATTTAGGTCATTTGAGTTATGTTATCGTGCTACTAGTAATCTCTTGTTTATATTGCAGAGTTTAACACATATATTACCTAATAATGATGGATTTGTCTTGCTGTGTTTTGGAAAACCTGATTAGAAAAAAAATCTACGCAAAAAAGCTGTGTTTCTGTGCTGGGTCAACCCAGCACAGAAACACAGCTTTTTAGTAGGCTTAGCATATGATTGGTGCGACAGTTTGTCACCGCGAGATAGATTATCTGACCCTATTTTATTAATACAGTCAGTAAAAGACGGGAAGTCTATCACGCGGCGACATACGGTTGCAACAATCATGTGCTAAGCTTACAAGTTACACATTTTCGGTGACAAGTCCCATATCTACGTAACTATTTTTGTAAAATATTTTTTCTTCTACTATTTCCTAATCAGAATTATGTATGATTTTCAAAGGGCCCTCAAACGGATCTTTACTATATGTTTGTGACTTGTGACACCTTGTATTACTTAAGCGACTCTCGGGGCTTTCCATTACTGTTTTTTTTATCGTGTCATGTCGCTACAAATGAGCTTCATTGTTCGCAATAATTTTTTGGACGTGACAAAAAAGTTGAATAAATGATTAATCAATTAATCGTTTTCTGAAAAATGTTTGATTAATTTGCAACTTAAGAAATCGCAATAAGAGTTCAAGAAAATACTTATTTGATTAATTATTCATTCAATTTTGGAGCCATGTCCGTATTATTGCGAAACACGACGCCGATTTGTCCGATCTCTGTTTGTGATTTATGTATCACAGATCACTATTTAAATTTATCTTGTTATTAAAATAATTAAAAATGTTACCTATGTCAATAAATTATTTCATCAAGTACTTAGTGCAGGAAATTACCTCGGCGCGGCCTTCCGTCGGGTGACTTGTCTGGGTTTTGCGGTAGACGGTTTAATTGTATTGAGAAAAACGCTGTTACTGTGACATGATTTACAAGTTACAAGTCGACATCGATTCGGTTTTGATTACTAAAAATACAGATTGAAAGTAATTTTAGCAAAAAAATGTACTTAGAACAAGAAAATTAGATCCAATTGAAGCATTTTGCGGAATGAATTTCTAGCGAGCTGGAAATTCTTTTCACATCTTCAGTTAGTGCTAAATTTGTTAAATCCGAGTTCGCATATTACTAGGTTAGTAGTAGGAGCTTAACGTTTTAGAGCCAAGTAGCTGCCGAAGTATTTTTTTTTTTTGGTTGTACAGGCACAGGCAAAATAAGGTGTATATAAAATGCTCAAAAATGTACCAGTACACCTTAATTGTCCTAACTTACATACAGTCATAGATAAAATGACATCAAAAGTGTGTATAAAATCTGTATGCTGCGACATAGACCTGGTGCCTGTTCACAACTGTATCTACTTCGTCGACGGGATTAATGTCCGCTACAATCAAATCAAGGCGATTTCTGAGATATAGTAAAGTGGGAGCAGATAACAGGGTTGTTCATAATGTATAACCATACAATAATATTACAAAGACTGTTGATATACACTCGCGGTCAATGACCCGTGTGGGTCTAAATTATACCTATCTAACTCGTTTATGACCTTAAAGTTCTGGATTCCACTTGTAAGATTTTTAAGTAAGTTTTGTAGGTGTTCATATCTAACACGGATATGATATAAAAATGGTAATTAATGCACAATAGTCCGCCATATTAGTAATCCAATCGTATGGCCACAAAACTTTTAAAGCCTTGCAAAACTTCAAAGGTACTGGGCATTCACTACAAGTAAAATTATAACATACCATACGAATGCATAGGTACATAAATAAAATAGTAATTGAACAAAAAATAATAGGTACCTACTACCAAGTTACATTAGGTTTTTGTTGGAAAATCATCAATATAGTTTAATATGCATTTTAGATCGACTCTACACTTCGAGATTCGAATCAATTATCAACCCCTTATTTTAAAAGAAAAATTAACTTTATATCAAGAATAAAATAGTACATTACAACACAATCACGAAAAACATGAAATTTGGAACGAGTGGCGATGTTTTAAAACACGACCGATAGGGAGTGTTTTAAATCGACACGAGTTACGAATTTTGTTTTTGCACGTGTCTCGTAGGACGTTTTTTAGTACAGATGGCCCTCCGAAGCTGACGTAAAATTACCCACTTCTTGCACTAGAGCCTAAAAAGTACACCATCTGTACTAAAATAGTACATTACGACACAAGTGCGAAAAACATGAAATTCGAAACGCGTGGCGATGTTTTAAACCACGAAGGAAGTGTTTTAAATCGATACGAGTTACGAATTTACTTTTTGCGCGTGTACGACGTTTTTTAGTACAGATGGCCCTCCAAAGTTTTGGACCTGACGTAAAATGACCCACGCCTCGGCGGAGTGCCCGTAAAAAAGGCACCTGCTGTACTAAAACTTAAATTAGGTACAATAGTTACTGAGATACCGAAATATCATATTCATTTAGCGCAAACAATTATCCGAAGGAAAAAATAAATTTTCCAAATCGGGAAACATGACATAACAAAAAGATTTCGTCGAATTGTAAACCAATTTTTTTGGAAGTTTGTTAAAAATATATTCGCACTTTATGTATACCTACTTATCGTCAGTAGGATAAAAAAAGCAAACAAATATGGCTGACTTTTCATAACTTTGGACGTCTTTGACACATATCGTGAAACACGTTCGCCGATACATTTTTTCGTGAATACTAATAAATATAAATAATATTTACTAAAAATGTATGTGAACTCAAGGTTTAAGGTTTTACATTCGTAATAAAACTTAAGGTGCATGCAGACTAAAAGAGCATTCGCTGTTCTATCCCCCTACTCTACGAAATTCGATCGTTACACGAAACGTGATTCGTTGATTTCGTAGAGTGGGGGATAGAACAGCGAATGCTCTTTTGGTCTGCATGCACCTTAAGATTGTGTTCTAAAAGTACGTGATTATGGAATAATACAAGTTTTAAGGTTTGTTTACTTTTTAGATTATAATTACGAATGGTATAGGTATAATATCGTGTCCATTTAATGACTTAATGACCTACAGTTGTATTTTGTACCGAAATAAATAAAAAATAAATAAATAAATATCTTGGGACATCTTACACAAATCGATCTAAGTAGTCCCACGGTACGCTCAATTAAGGCTTGTGATGTGGGTACCAGGCGACGATATACCTATATAATAGATAGATACGTATAGATACTTAAATACATAGACAGCCATGACCAAGAAACAAATATTTGTGATAAATAAATACACAAATAATGCCCTCACCAGGATTCGAACCCGGAACCCCCAGCTTCGTAGGCAGGGTCACTACCAACTAGGCTACGGAGGCTGACGTTACATCTTCCATCTTCGTTCCATCTTCCATCTTAAGTTTTATTGTAAGAAAAAGAAACACGGAAATGACTGGTTTTCCCAGCGCGCCTTTTCTGGTAAGCATATAAATATCTGACATAAAATCATTAGCAAAACATATTCTAGTCACGTATGAGCTATAGACCTGTTTGAATTGCATGTAAATTAGAATACATTCATAAAACGCGATACTAACGACCCTGCGACCATATATAACATGGACGTCTAACGCCAGCTCAAAAATGCCCCCAAGAACAATTGTTAAATTGTGCCAAGATGGGCAGGATATGGCGCTTTTCTTAACACCGCGCAAATGTCGGCGCAACACCTTTGACAAATGCACAATGAATTTAGCCAATCAAAACTTTGATGGACCAATCACAACTATTTTCAAATGGCGGTTTAAGTTTTTATTGGATGATATTGAAATTTATTACGGTGATGCTTTGAAGAGGGAGTGACACATGTCAACTAAAATTCAGGACCGTTTTTGAAAGGCAATTTAGTATGGCGTACTTCTTCCATGTTTTATTTATTCGTAGTAACGACCCGTTTCACAATCCCTTTATAAATATTATACGCATATAAAAGAAAAGGACAGTTAATATTATCCTGACATATTTTTCAGGCTTTTCTGGGGATGGGTAACCAGGCCCTAAGACTCATTTAGCATTTGTCTGAAGTAATCTCTAATTGTATGAAAAATAATAATCGATTTAAATCACCGAAAAAACTTAACTTACTATGTAAAATTACGATAATCAAATAAAAAACAATTATTATCAGTGATAAAACTACGGACAAAAAACTTTAAAAATACTTATCAAGTGAACCAAAATATTAGAAGTTTATTATTACATTAAATAAAATTGGACACTCAGACGATAAAGCTATTTTTTTCAGATTCTTAACGTCATCTCGAAATATTGCACCCAGAATTCCAATCACTGATAATGATCACTCTCGTTAGAGATCCCGGGTAAGCACACGATTTTCTGCGATAATCGCACGCGTTCAATTTACGGAATTTTCATCCTTAACGCGGACGCGGGAAGCCTATTGCTTTGATCGCATGCGTCTAACGCCTTACGCTGCGATTAACGCCGCTTTACAAGTACAAAAACAAAAGACAAACGTACCGGTGCGTACGCGCCGTTCCGCGTTGCGCTCCGAGCACTACTGATCGATAGTCTCTTGTTTCTACTGACTGACTCACCGCCCTTGACCTTAGCAGATTTGGCGCATTTGTAGAGCTTTATACAATAGATACAGTTTTTTACTACGAGGATTCGATTTCAATGCCATTTCACGACTTTTTGTTTGGGTGCCGATGGATGAACTAAATATGTACTTACTCTGTATAATTACGTTTCTATAGAAAATTCAACTTTTAATATACTTCAAAAATGGAGGAGGTTCTCAATTATTTTGGATTGTTTTTTTGGGATACTTATGCTCGATATCTCCGAGATAAATTGAGTACCGATTTACAACTACATTTTTTTTTATTTACATTAGAGAAATCGGTTAAAGTCCGTTTCTCAAATTTTTATTACAAGCTTTTTTACTTTCTTTAATAATAGTACCTACACATTAAGACCAAACTTGATAGAGTTATGTCATTTCATTCTCAAGATTCAGTGGCCAACTCTGCCCTCCTAATCATAAGTGCGATAACTAGTTTTGAAAATGTTAATCAATCCGGATCTCTGTTTGTAGGATAATAAAGCAAACAATAGGCTATTTGACTCATATCAAATTTAGTGCAAAAAATATTATTTCCTGTAGTATTTATTGAAAAGATCAATATTTTTCGATTACGGTGTATTAAAAGTGTTTGATGGGTACATATTTTTTTATTGAAAAATTTGTTTTATGTTTTTTAATTTCGTACTCTGAAAACGGTGTCGACCATGATGTGACGTCATAGGATCTTAAACTAACTTCATGTCGAATCTTATACGAGTGAAATTCGCCATGGACATGTAGGCATGTAGCTTTGCTGTGACATTGACATAACATAAGTGACATATCAAATGTTTGTTTTCGATTTGAGTGACGTCACACCACAGATAATCTAAGCATTAACATGGCTAGTATCGTTTTCGCGCGGTAACGAAAGTTTAAATTTTAAGTTATAATTTTGCGGATTTCTAGGTCGTGAAAAAATATATTTATATTTTTTTCCGTTAATCAGATATTGATTAACAATATAAGACAAACTTTAAAAATGGGTTAAGTAAGGTAAATGTACCAGTGGATGACACTATAAGGAACGATTTCATGCATTTTTCCAAAAAACTACGTAATTGTCAAAGATATAGACTAAGTGTGTAAACAAATTTATAGACTGGTTCCTCCCTTATGTTTTTGGAATAGTAAATTGTATATAACTAATACTATTACTCTATAATTTCACTTTTCCGTGACGTCTCAAATTACACCAGTGAATGACTGACAAAATATTGACTGTCCCAAAGTATGACTATGGAATAATAGGATTGGCGTCCCAGTAAATGACATGGCATTGCATCACGTTTTACAATTGATTATCTTAGCTGCAGGTACGTTTATGCCACTGGTAAACGTATAAAAGGAAAAACTAACTAAAACGAGGTAGATATTTATTAAATGTTGAATAAAACTTTCAGTTCCCTTATTAAAACGATTTTTTATAAACAAAGTAACTACTAAAATATGTATTTTTCTTCACATCGTTAGTATTCTCTCTCGATTCTTTCCATTTCTCATATTTAGATTCGTTTTTTAGTCTTACCTAATTTTGTAAAAGAAACTTTTTTTTGGGTTACACTTTTACGAAAAATGATGCAAGTGCCAGCTGTAATGTCGCTTGCCGAATCAAATTTTGTTTATTTACAGTCAGTACAAGCTAGGCCTTTTTTTTCACGTCTTCATGGGTATATTTTGGTAATTTTAGGGATATATTTTCATTAAAAATACCTGTAACCAATGGATGACACATAGTTATGACCCAACGAATGACATATCACTACGTACTGTCATCCACTCGATCTCCACAGAAAAACAGTATATGACACCCATGTCAGACACTACTCACACGACCCATAAAAACTTGTGCTTTTTAGAATAACTAAAATATGCGTTGTATATCTATAAAATACGATTCAAATTAAGATACATAAAATTACTATTTGAGTGAGTGAATAACATGGGTGTCATCCACTACTAAACGCTATAATTTTGTTCCAGTATATGACATGCGTCTAAAATACTAAACTAATAAAAATAATGCACTTTTAATACACAATATCAATAGATCCTTTTAAAATGTAATAGTTGTAGTAAACACTATCCGAAAATTCGTTAAATCCAGGCTTGTATGTTCACTTTTACAATACAATGCCTTAGCAGATTCACTAAGAACACCGACGCACAACCAACTCGAAGCACCTGTTCGTAAGGACCGTCTATAAATTTTAAAAAATATTCAAGATATCAATGAAGGATTTAAAACAACAATCACAGATTGCACTACTAGTGGTCTGGATACTGTATTTGGGTCATATTTAACAACAGTTTTCTTAATATTTAAATTCAATTGCAAAAAAGTCATTCATTGGTACAGTGTCATCCACTCCTACATTTACCTTAGCCTATTGATTGACATTTTGAAAACTTGTTATCGCACTTATGCTTAGGAGGGCAGAACTTCCGACTCCATCATCAGACTAGACCTATAATTTATGTATATTTATAAAGGAAGAAACTTACCTACTGACATATCAACGCACAGCCTAAACCGGTGGTCCTAGAGCCTCCAAATTTGGTACGCAGGTTACTTTTATGGTGTAGGGGTGCACAAAGAGAGGATTTTTGAAAATTCATCTCTTAATAGGTTGAAATGGGGGTCCAAACTTTTTAATCCGAAACAAAATTAGTTGGATTATTTTATCCGAAACTTCGCAGAAGTATTCTTCAAAGTACC